>CM077349.1:47998465-48205176 GCA_039655645.1 Ammopiptanthus mongolicus
CTTGGTTTTATTAGAAATATATGAAAATACCTACATGTTTCATGTAGAAGTCGAGATCTGAACCATCCCGATCTGAGTAAATTCCTTCTTCAAGCTCGTGAGATGTGGTACTGTTCGTTGACAATCAAAACATGCAAGCCTTTGCTAAACCAAATTTAGGAGCTTTAGGTGTTCAACGCATCGATTTTGTATCGTTGGAAGGCTTAGAGAAATATCTGCAACTCTGATGAAGAGGTCAAGAGAGAAATCGTTCTCTATCTTTCTCAAATTGCATCGCGTTAAGTTGGGTGACGTTAGTTGTTCTTGACAGTCATTACCTTTGTAGGCGTCTGATGACATTATATTGAGCTGCAGGTGTCCGAATTGGATGTATCTAGCGTCTCATTAAAGCTAATAACCATGTCTACATGTTTCATGAAGACCTCGGAAACCTACTTCATGATTAGGGGTCAAATATGTATAATACTCTAACTGGTCAGAATGCAACGAGGTTAACAGCCTTGTGAATGTGCCCAGTGTAAGCCCCGATTTTCACGTTTTCTCATTCTTCAGTTTTTTAATGTCTTTTTTTTTATTCGAGATTCGTAGGAATAGAAATAAAATATTCCGAGACCATAGTCATGCTCGACGATATCGTTGGAAGGTACGATTAAGTTTTGATTGTCGAAAACTCAAACGGAGTCGGTCTGCGTTTTTACACTGACAGTATGATATTACTGCTCAGAAGACCTTAGAGGGACCTTGTGAACGAGACAATAAGTTTAGAATTCGATTATCTACGTTTTGGTTAAATTTCGTAAAAATTTCAGAAAATCACTTCTGACCTTCGTTGGACGAAAATCCTCAATCGGGTGACGAACGGAGCCACATATGGATTTACCGGGACTCGCCAACAGATAATCTTGATATCACATCGTCCCAGGACACTTGGGTGAGTATGCCAGAGTCGTCATGACGTTCGGAAATTTCTGGACGCAAAATGACAAAATGCCCCTAACCTTGTCTTTTACACTTTTACCTTTATAACCTTTTGGCAAATGACCTTTTTACCCTTAAGTGAACTTTTAAGAGGCTGAACTCAGCTCACTTCATCATTTTCGCACAGGCCCTCATCCTAGAAGCTCCATAGTTGTTCTTGAGAGAAAACTCCATTTTCACTTAGAAAAGCTTGAGTTTTTGTTGGATTCACTTGATTCCTTGAGCAGTCTTTCTTATTTCATGGGTAAGATCACTTCTACTGATCTCTTAGCTTCTTGAATCTTTCTTTATTTCAGATCAATCTTCATTTTCATTGAAAATTTTCTTCTTAGATTTACTTTGAAAATCCATAGGAAATTGTAGAAAAATCCTTTGTGAGGGAAAACCAAGTTCTTTGAACTCACTTCATCATCTTCTACCTAAACCTTAGAGCTCTATGATTCAACTCTTCATCTTATCTCAAAAAGCATTTTTGGCCGAACCCTACTTGAAGATGATGAATAGTGTTTTCATCAATTTTTGATTTTAACACTTGATTTATCCTTAGTTTCCTAATGCCTTTGAATCCATGAAATGAAATCCAAAACCAATTCCTAACCTTTTCAACCTAGGGTGGCCGAAATCCTCTTTGTTAGGATAGTTGAGATTGGTTTTGATTGTTGTTTAATGTTGGTTGTTGTGTTGTTGTAGTTGTTGACGATTATCAGGAGGTTAACAAACCGATCAACCGACTTTGATCCGGGAATCTGCTCATCAACAGGTATGGGGAGAAGAACATGAGAGTTGCGGATATTTCTCTAAGCCTTCTAATGATACCAAGATCGATGCTTTTGAACACATAAAGCTCCAGAATTTCTCAGCAGACACTTGCATGTTCTGATTGTCACGAACAATACCACATCTCAAGCTTGAAGAAGGAATTTCACTCAGATCGAGATTGGTTCAGATCTTGACTTCTCCAGGAAACACGAATTTATATATCTTATCTTTCTAACAAAACCAAGATCACTTCATTTCGACCAGCGTACCTCAAAATATGACGTTTCGGAGGCTTGATTATCGGCAGCAGGCGCTTGACTTCAATCTTCAGTGTTTTTGCTTTTGCAGCATTTGTACTTTTGTTTTTATTCACGCTTGTCTTCTCTTTCTTCTATTACAATTGCTGAAGCTTTTGTGTTCTTCTTTTACAGTACTTGATGTTTCAGGACTTTATAGTAAATGGTAACTCATTTTATGGTCTAGCTTGGACTTTTAATATCTTAATACTTCATTCAAAATTACTTCACCAGCCTTCTTAATGTTTGTATTCTGAACAGACAGTTGATTAGCTTCACCGGACCCTTCTTAAATTAGCTAAGGCGCTAAGTTATCCACTGGGCACATTCACAATGATGTTTAACTCGTAGCATTCTTAATAGTTAGCGTATTATGCTTATTTGACCTTCTTAATGCACGAATTAGGATTCGATGTCTTCATGAAACGTGTAGATATCGATATTAGCTTTAATGAGACACCGGTTTCATCCAATTCGGACACTATAGCTCATTATATGGTCATCAGACGCTACAAAGGTATGACTGTCCGGAAAAACATGACGTCACCAATTTACGGATGCAATTTGACAAAGATAGAGATCGATTTCGCTCTTGACCTCTTCATGAGAGTTGCGGATATTTCTCTAAGCCTTCCAACGATACCAAAATCGATGCTTTTGAACACCTAAAGCTCCAGAAATTGTTAGCAGACACTTGCATGTTCTGATTGTCACGAACAGTACCACATCCCAAGCTTGAAGAAGGAATTTCACTCAGATCGAGATTGGTTCAGATCTCGACTTCTCTAGGAAACCGGTAGGTATTTATCTTATCTTTCTAAAAAAATCAAGAGTACTTCATTTCGACAAGTGTACCTCAAAATACGACGTTTCGGAGGCTTGATTACCTGCAGCAGGCGCTGGACTTCAATCTTCAGTGTTTTTGCTTTTGCAGCATTTGTACTTTTGTTTTTATTCACGCTTGTCTTCTCTTTCTTCTATTACAATTGCTGAAGCTTTTGTATTCTTCTATTACAGTACTTGATGGTTCAGGACTTTATAGAAAATGGTACCTCATTTTCAGGTCAAGCTTGGACTTTGAATATCTAAATACTTCATTCAAAATTACTTCTCCAGCCTTCTTAATGTTTGTATTCTGATTAGACACTTGATTAGCTACGCTGGCCGTTTCTGAAATTAGCTAAGGTGCTTTGTTATCCACCGGGTACATTCACAAGGCTGTTTAACTGGTAGCATTCTTAGCAGCTATTGTATTATGCTTATTTGACCATCTTAATGCATGCATTAGGATTCGATGTCTGCCTGAAACGTGTAGATATGGATATTAGCTTTAATGAGACACCGGTTTCATCCAATTCGGACACCTACAACTCAATATATGGTCATCAGACGCTACAAAGGTTTGACTATCAGGAACAACATGACGTCACCAACTTACGGATGCAATTTGACAAAGATAGAGATCGATTTCGCTCTTGACCTCTTCATGAGAGTTGCGGATATTTCTCTAAGCCTTCCAACGATAACAAGATTGATGCTTTTGAACACCTAAAGCTCCAGAAATTGTCAGCAGACGCTTGCATGTTCTGATTGTCACGAACAGTACCACATCTCAAGCTTGAAGAAGGAATTTCACTCAAATCGGGATTGGTTCAGATCTCAACTTCTCTAGGAAACCGGTAGGTATTTATCTTATCTTTCTAACAAAACCAAGATCACTTCATTTCGACCAGCGTACCTCAAAATACGACGTTTTGGAGGCTTGATTATCGGCAGCAGGCCCTTAACTTCAATCTTCAGTGTTTTTGCTTTTGCAGCATTTGTACTTTTGTTTTTATTCACGCTTGTCTTCTCTTTATTCTATTACAATTGCTGAAGCTTTTGTGTTCTTCTTTTACAGTACTTGATGTTTCAGGACTTTATAGAAAATGGTAACTCATTTTATGGTAAAGCTTGGACTTTGAATATCTTAATACTTCATTGAAAATTACTTCACCAGCCTTCTTAATGTTTGTATTCTGAACAGACATTTGATTAGCTTCATCGGACGCTTCTTAAATTAGCTAAGGCGCTTAGTTATCCACTGGGCACATTCACAATGATGTTTAACTCGTAGCATTCTTAATAGTTAGCGTATTATGCTTATTTGACCCTTTTAATGCACGAATTAGGATTCGATGTCTGCATGAAACGTGTAGATATGGATATTAGCTTTAATGAGACACCGGTTTCATCCAATTCGGACACCTACAGCTCAATATATGGTCATCAGACGCTACAAAGGTTTGACTGTCAGGAACAACATGACGTCACCAACTTACGGATGCAATTTGACAAAGATAGAGATCGATTTCGCTCTTGACCTCTTCATGAGAGTTGCGGATATTTCTCTAAGCCTTCCAACGATAACAAGATCGATGCTTTTGAACACCTAAAGCTCCAGAAATTGTCAGCAGACGCTTGCATGTTCTGATTGTCACGAACAGTACCACATCTCAAGCTTGAAGAAAGAATTTCACTCAGTTCGGGATTGGTTCAGATCTCAACTTCTCTAGTAAACCGGTTGGTATTTATCTTATCTTTCTAACAAAACCAAGATCACTTCATTTCGACCAGCGTACCTCAAAATACGACGTTTCGGAGGCTTGATTATCGGCAGCAGGCCCTTGACTTCAATCTTCAGTGTTTTTGCTTTTGCAGCATTTGTACTTTTGTTTTTATTCACGCTTGTCTTCTCTTTCTTCTATTACAATTGCTGAAGCTTTTGTGTTCTTCTTTTACAGTACTTGATGTTTCAGGACTTTATAGAAAATGGTAACTTATTTTATGGTCTAGCTTGGACTTTGAATATCTTAATACTTCATTCAAAATTACTTCACCAGCCTTCTTAATGTTTGTATTCTGAACAGACACTTGATTAGCTTCACCGGATCCTTCTTAAATTAGCTAAGGCGCTTAGTTATCCACTGGGCACATTCACAATGATGTTTAACTCATAGCATTCTTAATAGTTAGCGTATTATGCTTATTTGACCCTTTTAATGCACGAATTAGGATTCGATGTCTGCATGAAACGTGTATATATGGATATTAGCTTTAATGAGACACTGGTTTCATCCAATTCGGACACCTATAGCTCAATATATGGCCATCAGACGCTACAAAGGTATGACTGTCAGAAACAAGAAGACGTCACCAACTCACGGGGGCAATTTGACAAAGATAGAGCTCGATTTGGATCTTGACCTCTTCATGAGAGTTGCGGAAATTTCTATAAGCCTTCCAACGATACCAAGAACGATGATATTGAACGACTAAAGCTCCATAAATTGCCAGCAGACGCTTGCATGTTCTGATTGTCACGAACAGTATCACGTCTCAAGCTTGAAGAAGGAATTTCGCTCAGATTGAGATTAGTTCAGATCTTGACTTCTCCAGGAAACACATATTTATATATCTTATGTTTCTAACAAAACCAAGATCACTTCATTTCGACCAGCGTACCTCAAAATACGACGTTTCGGATGCTTGATTATTGGCAGTAGGAGCTTGACTTCAATCTTCAGTGTTTTTGCTTTCGCAGCTTTCGTACTTTTGTCTTTTTTCGTGTTTCTCTTCTATTTCTTCTATTAGGGTTGCCGAAGCTTTTGTCTTCTACTATTACAGTACTTGATGTTTCCGAACTTTATGGAAAAGGGTAACTCGTTTTCTGGTCAAGATTGGACTTTGAATATCTTAATACTTCATTCGAAATTACTTCTCCAGCCGTCACAATGTTCTGTATTCTGAGTAGACGCTTGATTAGCATCACCGGACGCTTGTTAAATTAGCTATGGCGCTTGGTTATCCACTGGGCACATTCACAATGCTGTTTAGCACATAGCATTCTTAGCAGGTAGCGTATTATGCTTCTTTGACCCTCTTTGTGCACGAATTAGGATTCGATGTGTTCATGAAACTTCTAGATATGGATATTAGCTTTAATGAGACAACAGTTTCGTCCAATTCGGACAACTACAGGTCAATATATGGGCATCAGACGCTACAAAGGTATGATTGTTAGGAATAATATCACGTCAAAAAATTACCGATGCATTTTGATAAAGATAGAGATCGATTTCACTCTTGGCGTCATCATGAGAGTTGCAGTTATTTCTAAGCATTCCAACAATACCAAGATTGATGCTTTTTAACACTTAAAGCTCCAGAAATTGTCAGCAGATGCTTGCATGTTCTGATTGTCACGAACAGTATCACATCTAGAGCTTGAAGAAGGAATTTCACTCAGATAGAGATTGGTTCAGTTCTCGACTTCTCCAGGAAACATGTAGATATCTCTCTTATCTTTCTTAAAAAACAAAGATCACTTCTTTTCGAAGAGCGTAACTCAAAATACGACGTTTTGGGGATTTTGATTAACGGCAGCAGGCGCTTGACTTCAATCTTCAGTGCTTTTGCTTTTGCAGCTTTTGTACTTTTGTCTTTATTCACGCTTGTCTTATCTTTCTTCTATTAGAATTGCAAAAGCTTTTTTCTTCTTCTATTACAATACTTCATGCTTAAGGACTTTATAGAAAAGGGTACCTTATTTTCTGGTCAAGCTTGGACTTTGAATATCTCAATACTTCATTCAAAATTACTTCTCTAGCCTTCATAATGTTTGTATTTTGAATAGACGCTTGATTATCTTCACCGGACGCTTCTTAAATTAGCTATGGCGCTTGGTTATCCACCAGGCACATTCACAAGGATGTTTAGCTCATAGCATTCTTAGCAGTTAGCGTATTATGCTTCTTTGTTTTCACTTTTCCTTAACTTCTTCATTAATTCTCTTTTGAAACACTTAGTTTGAATAACAAACCTATGGCTAAAGAAAAGACATTTTCCACTTTGGTGACACACTTAAAAGGTTAAAACTTCATTTGATCTTTGGATCAAAATCACTTTTGTTTCTCTTTGAAAACATAGGTTATGAAATCATGTTTTTCTTACTTCAAAACCTTGCTAGATCAAGAACAACACATGTTCTTACATTTCCTCTTACTAAGGCCACAAGCCTTCTCCAATGAAAAATGGAGACTTTGCTTCACCAACAAAGCAAATGTAGCTCAAAATGCTTACACAATCATGATAAACCACAATTACACCTTATTACATCATAATCAAAACATAAAAGTCCATACTTGATCTAGTGATCAAGGTAGGTTTTTCAACATATATGAAAATGGTTTTCATTCAATCACATCATGATCAACATATGCTAGAGCACACTACAACACACTAAAGCATAAACTCATCAAGACAACTTTGTTCTTCAAGAGAACTTAACAACACTTAACAATTAAAAGTGAACCCAAACTAAAGGGTTTCACCCACACATAAACTTAAACAACCATCTTCACCACCACCATTTTGGTGTGATAAGGTTCACCCCCCATACCTGTTGAAGAGCAGATTCCCAGATCAAAGTCGGTTGATCGGTTTGTGAACCTCCTGATAGTTGTCACCAACTACAAACAACCAAACAATCAAACATTAAACAACAATCAAACCAAACTCAACAATTCTCACAAGGAGGGTTTCGCCCACGCTAAAGAGAATAAAGCTAGGAATTGATCTTGGTTTCCCATTTCATGGATTCAAAGGCATTAGGAAAGCTAAGGATGAAATCAAGTGTTAGAAATCAAAAATTTGATGAAAACACTATTCATCATCATCAAGAAGGGTTCGGCCATATTGTGCTTTTTGAGATATGATGAGAGTTGAATCATAAGCTCTTGGGTTTAGGTAGAGAATGATGATGTGAGTTCAAAGAACTTGGTCTTACCTCAAAAGGATTTTTTTATAATTTCCTATGGATTTTCAAAGTTTTGGATCTAAGAAATGATTTTCATGAAAATGGATCTTGATCTTGAAATAAAGATATATTAAAGAAGCTAAGAGATCATAGAAGTGATCTTACCTTAAAATGAAGGAAGATTGCTCAAGGAATCGAGTGATTCCAACAAGAAACCAAGCTTTTCTCAAGAACAACAATGGAGCTTCTCAAGGTTGAAGATGGAGTGTGTTTTGGGAGGGCTGTGTGCGTGAATGAGGGGCTGGATGGGGCTGATTTCAGCCTTAAAACAAGTCACTTAAGGGCAAAATGGTCATTTGCCAAAAGGGTAAAATGGTAAAAGTGCAAAAGACTAAGGTTAGGGGCATTTTGGTCAGTTCGCGTCTAGATTATCCCTATCGTCATGACGACTCTGGCATACTCTCCCAAGTGTCCTGGGATGGTGTGGTATCCAGCTTGTCCGTTATCGGGTCTCGTTGAATCCCTTTACGACTCCAAACGCCTCCTGGTTCGATTATATGACCGAATATAATATATTATTATTATTTTTCGGACGTCAGGACGGATTTTAACGAAGATGTAGAGAATAAATTTCCGAGACTTACTGTCTCGTTCACGAGTCCAAATTAGGTCTCGATAGTAGAAAATGGCTACTATCCATGAGAAACGCAGACCGGGCTCCGTTTGAGCTTTCGCCCTAAACTTAACCACGGCTTCCTATGATTGTGTAGAACATTCCTATCTTCTCGGAATATTTTATTTCACTCTCTAAACCCTCCAATAAAATACAAACGTTAAAATACTGGAGAATTAGAAAACGTGAAAATTGGGGCGTTACATTCCTATCCCTCTTAAAAGAATTTCGTCCTCGAAATTCCTTTACTTAAAACTAAACCTACTCAGTCGCTGAAGATTAAGGAAAGAAATTTTCAACAAAGGAAAATTTTTCCTGGTCTTGGTCTCAGAAGAAAGTATACAAAAGAATTTTACCAATCTAGAATGAATACAGGAATATCCGGTATGCAAAAAGACTCTTCAGTAGGTTCGTGAGTGTAAAAATGCATAGCTAATACATGTTTACATCCATGACTCTAATAAAGTTCCTTCTTTCATAAGAACCTGCCAATAAACTTAGGAATCAAAAGATGTACAGTCTGGCAAATATCAGACTGGATCACCTTCACCAAAAGTAAAAGTGATTAGACTAAGTTTCATCAAGAAACTTCCAGTATCGAGAAGTTATTTATGTTATAACTCAAGAAATAGTTATAACGAAACTTTCAGTGAAATAATACAAAAATGTCCATACCAATGGACACCATATTACCAATTCACTCAATTGTCTAATACACTGAGGAATATGTAGAAGTGTGAACACAAATGTTCCCTTGAGATCAGGCAACACTAACACAGGTGAAGTAGTCAACCTTCTCTCTAATCCTTGCAAACTTTCCTCACAGGCTTCAGTCCATTCAAACGCTTTATCCTTCCTTTGAAATCACGTGACCCCAAAAACTTTACTTCATCGAGCCAAAACTCACACTCGGACAACTTTGCATACAGCTGTTTCTCCTTTAGAACCTGAAGAATCACACTAAGATATTCAGCGTGTACTTCCTGGTTTCGCGAATAGATGAGTATGTCGTCTATGAAACAACGACAAACTTATCTAGATATGGACGAAAGATCCCATTCATGTAATCCATGAATATAGAGGAGTATTCGTCATACCAAATGGCATTACAAGGTACTCGTAGTGCCCATAGCATGTCCGAAACGTTGTTCTTGGTACATCTTCTACCTTCACACGAATCTGGTGATAACCCGATCGCAAATCAATCTTGGAGAAAACTGCCGCTCTCCTCAACTGATCCATCAAGTCATTTATCCTCGGAAGAAGATACTTGTTCTTAATGGTGAAGTCGTCCAACTGACGATAATCCACATATAAGCGAGACGTTCGATCTGTCTTTTTTTACCAACAGCATAGGTATTCCCTAGTAAGTCCACCAACTGTTCCTTCAAGGTTTCTAAGATGTCCCGAACTGGCGGTAAAACTGGTACGTCTTCATAAAAGACTTCCGGAAACTCGTTAGTAACATGTATTCGTTGAGCTCCCTCTCTCAAAGAAACGTTTCCTTGGTTGGCAGTCCAAATCCAGAATTATCCAAATCAGGGAAAACTAAGGTTTTGTTTGCACCGTCTAATAGGATATAGTTACAAGATAACCAATCCATACCTATGATCACATCTATTTGCGAAGAGGTAAACAGATCAAATCAATCAAAAACGTTCTATCTTTTACAGAAATAGAACAGTTCAAACAGACTTTCGCAGTTATAACAGGCTTTGCAGGAAGTGCAAAAATTACCAAATCTAAGGGTAAGGAATGATACAGATAAGGTTTTAGCTTCCACGACGATCTGACCGTGAATCAAATCTTCCCTTTGAGAAGTCTCAACATCATCCCCAATATAAACTCTACTCATTGCCTTAGGCTTCGCTGCTTGCATATCGTTGACAGAATGTCTAGCTTTTGATTGCACACAATCGCGTGAAGTATGCCCTGGTTTTCCACACTTGAAGCACATGATTCCCTTGATCAAGCATCCTCTAGTGACATGATTGTTCTTGCCACACTTCATGCACTTCTTTGGGGCGCTTCCAGATTGACTAATACTCCCACTGCTTCCTCCGACAGAACGTTGTTGTTGACCTTGCTGTTTTGAATATGGTTTCCATCGAGATCTATCATCATGACCATTGGTGCCTTTATGGAACCTAGTCGGTCCAGAGTGACGTTGCCTTCCTCCATGAGTCTTCATCAGATCTTCGATTACGAAGCATTCATCTACCAAAACCGAGAACTCTTTGACCTCAAGAGGTAGCACCATTCCTCGAATCTCGTCTCTTAAACCTTCTTCGAACATTGTGCACTTCCATTCCTCATCGGGATGAAGATGGAAATACCTCGAAGACTTCAGCAGGGACTCAAAACGATCAGCATATTCTTTGACAGACATTCCTCCTTGATGTTGCTGCAGGAACTCCATGTCTTTCAACTCGTCTGGCACTCGTCGGAAAACACTCGTTCTGAAGAACTCTGCGAGTGACAACTTACAAGAAAGCAAAAACATTACTCTCCTGCCCAATATCATTCCTCTTCAGAAACAATAATACAGAGAATAACAAACAATTGTTGTCTTCCTTACAGAAGCACAACACAGAGAACAAACAATACAAAAGGATAGACCGAAGTCATCATCCCTTCCAACATTGTTTTCTCTTAGAAACAATAACACAGAAAACAATCAGAGAAAACACAACACAAACAAGACAGACCATAACCTACAAACCCCAAAAAGACTCGGCCAGCTCTGATACCAAATAATGCAACACATGCATTTCTAGAACATATTATATTATAAATACAGAAACAGAAAATAGAAAACAGAAACATCAACACTCCTATATACAGACATAAGTCTAATGTATGACTGACATAAAAAATACAATATGTACTAGGAGTCATAGATCCCAAAAGGTACTACAAAAACTGACATAGTCTGGCCGACAACAAAACTAAAACAGCAAAAGAGTCCACCTCCGAACTCAAAGGGACTGCGGAACGGAACCATCGTCGCGTCCATCTGTTCAAGCAGCAACAGCAAGTACCAGCAGAAAACATATAGATATGGGTGAGATTCCCGTTCATCAACACAACAAAACAGCAGTAGTAAAAACGGGACGACTCACCAGGTAACAGCGTACCCAACATGTTAAATAGTTAAACCACATACTAAACCTCTCAATATAAATCATATTAAACAGTTAACAGTATAATATAATACATTCTTAAACAGAACAGCGATGTATAACAGTAAATGTAAACATCAACAAGCATGCAATGCAGTGCAATGTACATGACTCAATGCCAATGCTACTGGGTACTACTCTGACCCTACTCCATGGAGCTAGCAAAACATTCAGAGAAAGTGAATGGGAGGACATGTTCCGGTTTCTGCCAGCCATGAGCAAGATGCTACAACATTCATAATGTGCACGTATCTGGCTTTACGATAACACTCTCGACCAAACATGAAAAGTACGGCATCTAGTAGAGGATATCAGTGTATTGCACGGATTCGCCACGACACAGAAGAATCAACAACTGGTCACATGTCAGCCCTTCCAACCCTGATACCTCCAAAAAGACCATTGAAGATCGTCACCGTAAGATTCGCACCCGCATCAACGTGTAAGCTCAACTCCTAGGCTCAAGGCCTTACAACTATGCACATGAAATGCCAATGCTTACACAAAGCAGATGCGATAAAGCAATGTCTACCCATTGGATAGACCTCAAGGTTCACTAAGGTTCTCTTCCTTAGAAACTACACACATCTTTGTTTTATAAAACATTTATCCATCGGATAAATATCTCGTGATTCCTTTGGAATGATCTAGACTGCTTTCAGAATCGCCGACTGTCCCCACAAACCAACACAAGTCTTTTCAGCGTGTTTTGTCCTCACTCACACGCTTTCTAGGAAACTTCCCAAAAGGTCACCCATCCCATAATTACTCTAAGTCAAGCACGCTTAACTATAAAGTTCTTATGTTCTAAGCTCCCGAAAAGAAGATAAATCTTGTTGGTATGGGTAGTACCAATCAATTCTTATATGCCTTCTCTCAACTATACAGTCCCATACCTGCATAGCCTCAGGATTCCTTCCACTGTACAATCCCATAACTGCACAATCTTAGGATCTCTCTCTCATTCCGGTTATCACAAGACGGAAACAATTGAACGATTAACCTGGATCCGAATCACCAGTCCGTCATCGAACTACTGTTTCAAAAACCAAAACGTTTCATGTTTGTGTTTACGTCTTATGAATTATGTCTCAAGTCCTAAGTATTATGAATAAGGATTGAGAATCCTCTTAGATAAGTCTTTAAGCCTTTCTAAGATATTAATCCCTTGTCTTTCAATTAAGGAAACAAGTGTTGATTTCACTTAAGTCTTATGAACTCATTGATGTACTAAGTCATCAATGGTATAGTACATGATCTTGTTCCACCACATACCATACTTAATTAACCCTTGTCTTCAACTCTAAGTTAATTACTTAACTTAGGTTTTTCACGCGTAAAACTTTACGATTGAGTTAGAAAACTCCTTTTGTAAACCAAACAACTTTTACAATTGAAAACTCATTTGATTTGAAACAACATTTGAACTAATTACTTCATTTCTAGCATTTTCTAAAAGGTGAAATCCGCTTAGCGAGAGTACATTCGCTTAGCTAAATTAAGGCAGCGATAACTCATTTGAAATTCCTTTCTCGCGGGGAAAACAGAAGTTTCGCGTCACGAGGCTGAGAGCTGTATTTGCTCTTTGTACAGATCCTATGTATCGCAAGGCGAATATTGTCTCGCGTCGCGAGGCAGAGAACTGTATTTCAAACCGACCTTCTGCATCGCGAGGCGATAATTGTCTCGCGTCGCGAGGCTGAGAGCTATAATTCTTCACTGCTTAGGCGGTTCGTGGGGCGAGAACTACTTCGCTATGCGAGGCCGAGAAGCTGCATCTTTGCTGCTCGGACTAGCCCACTGTCTCGCAAGGCGAGGCCAGGTTAGCCGGGCGAATGCCTTGTTTTCCCTCTGTCTCACGGCGCGAGATAGGGTTCGCTGGGCGAGTGCCCTGTTTTCACTTTTCCTTAACTTCTTCATTAATTCTCTTTTGAAACACTTAGTTTGAATAACAAACCTATGGCTAAAGAAAAGACATTTTCCACTTTGGTGACACACTTAAAAGGTTAAAACTTCATTTGATCTTTGGATTAAAATCACTTTTGTTTCTCTTTGAAAACATAGGTTATGAAATCATGTTTTTCTTACTTCAAAACCTTGCTAGATCAAGAACAACACATGTTCTTACATTTCCTCTTACTAAGGCCACAAGCCTTCTCCAATGAAAAATGGAGACTTTGCTTCACCAACAAAGAAAATGTAGCTCAAAATGCTTGCACAATCATGATAAACCACAATTACACCTTATTACATCAAAATCAAAACATAAAAGTCCATACTTGATCTAGTGATCAAGGTAGGTTTTTCAACATATATGAAAATGGTTTTCATTCAATCACATCATGATCAACATATGCTAGAGCACACTACAACACACTAAAGCATAAACTCATCAAGACAACTTTGTTCTTCAAGAGAACTTAACAACACTTAACAATTAAAAGTGAACCCAAACTAAAGGGTTTCACCCATACATAAACTTAAACAACCATCTTCACCGCCACCATTTTGGTGTGATGAGGTTCACCCCCCATAGCTATTGAAGAGCAGATTCCCAGATCAAAGTCGGTTGATCGGTTTGTGAACCACCTGATAGTTGTCACCAACTACAAACAACCAAACAATCAAACATTAAACAACCAAACTCAACAATTCTCACAAGGAGGGTTTAGGCCAACCTAAAGAGAATAAAGCTAGGAATTGATCTTGGTTTCCCATTTCATGGATTCAAAGGCATTACGAAAGCTAAGGATGAAATCAAGTGTTAGAAATCAAAAATTTGATGAAAACACTATTCATCATCATCAAGAAGGGTTCGTCCATATTGTGCTTTTTGAGCTATGATGAGAGTTGAATCATAAGCTCTTGGGTTTAGGTAGAGATTGATGATGTGATTTCAAAGAACTTGGTCTTACCTCAAAAGGATTTTTCTACAATTTCCTATGGATTTTCAAAGTTTTGGATCTAAGAAATGATTTTCATGAAAATGGATCTTGATCTTGAAATAAAGAGATATTCAAGAAGCTAAGAGATCATAGAAGTGATCTTACCTTAAAATGAAGGAAGATTGCTCAAGGAATCAAGTGATTCCAATAAGAAACCAAGCTTTTCTCAAGAACAACAATGGAGCTTCTCAAGGTTGAAGATGGAGCGTGTTTTGGGAGGGCTGTGTGCGTGAATGAGGGGCTGGATGGGTCTGATTTCAGCCTTAAAACAAGTCATTTAAGAGCAAAATGGTCATTTGCCAAAAGGGTAAAATGGTATAAGTGCAAAAGACTAACGTTAGGGCCATTTTGGCACATTTCGCGTCTAGATTTTCCCGATCATCATGAAGACTCTGGCATACTCTGCCAAGTGTCCTGGGATGATGTGGTATCTAGCTTGTCCGTTATCGGGTCTCGTTGAATCCCTTTACGACTCCAAACGCCTCCTGGTTCGATTATACGATCGAATATAATATATTATTATTATTTTACGGACGTCAGGACGGATTTTAACGAAGATGTAGAGAATAAAATCCGAAGACTTACTATCTCATTCATGAGTCCAAATTAGGTCTTGATAGTAGAAAATGGCTACTATCCGTGAAAAATGCAAACCGGGCTCCGTTTGAGCTTTCGCCCGAAACTTAACCATGGCTTCCTATGGTTGTGTAGAAATTTCCTATCTTCTAGGGATATTTTATTTCACTCTCTAAACCCTCCAATAAAATACAAACGTTAAAATACTGGAGAATTAGAAAACATGAAAATTGGGGCGTTACATCAAACGCTAGACAGGTGTGGCTGTTAGGAACAACATAACATCACTGACTTACAGATGCAATTTGACAAAGATAGAGATCGATTTCGCTCTTGACCTCTTCATGAGAGTTGCGGATATTTCTCTAAGCCTTCCAACAATACCAAGATCGATGCTTTTGAACACCTAAAGCTCCAGAAATTGTCAGCAGACGCTTGCATGTTCTAATTGTCACGAACAGTACCACATCTCAAGCTTGAAGAAAGAATTTCACTCAGATCGGGATTGGTTCAGATCTCAAATTCTCCAGGAAACCACTAGGTATTTAACTTATATTTCTAACAAAACCAAGATCACTTCATTTCGACGAGCGTACCTCAAAATACGACGTTTCGGGCGCTTGTTTATCGGTAGCAGGCGCTTGAATTCAATCTTCAGTGTTTTTGCTTTAGTAGCATTTGTACTTTTGTTTTTACTCACGCTTGTCTTCTCTTTCTTCTATTACAATTGCAAAAGCTTTTATGTTCTTCTATTACAGTACTTGATGCTTCAAGACTTTATAGAAAATGGTACCTTATTTTCTGGTCAAGCTTGGACTTTGAATATCTTAATACTTCATTCAAAATTGCTTCTCCAGCCTTCATAATGTTTATATTCTGAATAGATGCTTGATTAGCCTCACCGGACGCTTCTTAAATTAGCTAAGGCGCATGGTTACCCACTGGGCACATTCACAAGGCTGTTAAACTCGTAGCATTCTTAGCAGTTAGGGTATTATGCATATTTGACCCTCTTTATGCATGAATTAGGATTCGATGTCTTCATGAAACTTCTAGATATGGATATTAGCTTTAATGAGACACCATTTTCATCCAATTTGGACACCTACAGCTAAATATATAGGCATCAGATGCTACAAAGGTATGACTGTTAGGAACAATATCATGTCAAAAACTTATCGATGCGATTTGACAAAGATAGATATCGATTTCACTCTTGGCGCCTTCATGAGAGTTGAAGTTATTTCTAAGCATTCCAACGATACCAAGATTGTTGCTTTTAAACCCCTGAAGCTCCAGAAATTGTCAGCAGACACTTGCATGTTCTGATTGTCACGAACAGTATCACGTCTAGAGCTTGAAGAAGGAATTTCACTCAGATAGAGATTGGTTCAGATCTCGACTTCTCCAGGAAACATGTAGATAGTTCTCTTATCTTTCTTAAAAAAACAAAAATCACTTCATTTCGACGAGCGTAGCTCAAAATACGACGTTTCGGGCTCTTGATTATCGGCAGCAGGCGCTTGACTTCAATCTTCGGTGTTTTTGCTTTTGCTGCTTTTGTACTTTTGTCTTTATTCACGCTTGTCTTATCTTTCTTCTATTAGAATTGCAGAAGCTTTTTTCTTCTTCTATTACTGTACTTCATGCTTCAGGACTTTATAGAAAATGGTACCTTATTTTCTGGTCAAGCTTGGACTTTGAATATCTTAATACATCATTCAAAAATACTTCTCCAGCCTTCATAATGTTTGTATTCTGAATAGATGCTTGATTAGCTTCACCAGACGCTTCTTAAATTAGCTAAGGCGCATGGTTATCCGCTGGGCACATTCACAAGGCTGTTTAACTCGTAGCATTCTTAGCAGTTAGCGTATTATGCTTTTTTGACCCTCTTAATGCATGAATTAGGATTCCATGTCTTCATGAAACTTCTATATATGGATATTAGCTATAATGAGACACCAGTTTCATCCAATTCGAACACCTACAGCTCAATATATGGGCATCAGACGCTACAAAGGTATGACTATTAGGAACAATATCACATCAAAAACTTTCCGATGCGATTTGACAATGATAGATATCGATTTCACTCTTGCCATCTTCATGAGAGTTTCAGTTATTTCTAAGCATTCCAACTATACCAAGATTCAGCAGACACTTTCATAATCTGATTGTCACGAACAGTATCACATCTAGAGCTTGAATAAGGAATTTCACTCAGATAGAGATTGGTTCAGATCTCGACTTCTCCAGGCAACATGTAGATAGTGCTCTTATCTTTCTTAAAAAAACAAAGATCACATCATTTCGATGAGCGTAGCTCAAAATACGACGTTTCGGGCGCTTCATTATCGACAGCAGGCGCTTGACTTCAATCTTCAGTGTTTTTGCTTTTGCAGCTTTTGTACTTTTGTCTTTATTCACATTTGTCTTCTCTTTCTTCTATTACAATTGCTGAAGCTTTTGTGTTTTTCTATTACTGTACTTGATGCTTCAGGACTTTAGAAAATGGTACCTTATTTTATGGTCAAGCTTGGACTTTGAATATCTTAATACATCATTCAAAATTACTTCTCCAGCCTTCCTAATGTTTGTATTCTGAATAGACGCTTGATTAGCTTCACCGGACGCTTCTTAAATTAGATAAGGCGCTTGGTTATCCATTGGGCACATTCATAAGGCTGTTCAACTCGTAGCATTCTTAATAGTTTGCATATTATGCTTTTTTGACCCTCTTAATGCATGAATTAGGATTCGATGTCTTCATGAAACTTCTAGATATGGATATTAGCTTTAATGAGACACCAGTTTCATCCAATTCGGACACCTACAGCTTAATATATGGGCATCAGACGCTTCAAAGGTATGACTATTAGGAACAATATCACATCAAAAACTTACCGATGCGATTTGACAAAGATAGATATCGATTTCACTCTTGCCGTCTTCATGAGAGTTTCAGTTATTTCTAAGCATTCCAACTGTACCAAGATTCTGCAGGCACTTGCGTGTTCTGATTGTCACGAACAGTATCACATCTAGAGCTTGAAGAAGGAATTTCACTCAGATAGAGATTGGTTCAGATCTTGACTTCTCCAGGAAACATGTAGATAGTTCTCTTATCTTTCTTAAAAAAACAAAGATCACTTCATTTCGACGAGTGTAGCTCAAAATACGACGTTTCGGGCGCTTAATTATTGGCAGCAGGCGCTTGACTTCAATCTTCGGTGTTTTTGCTTCAGTAGCATTTGTGCTTTTGTTTTTATTCATGCTTGTCTTCTCTTCCTTCTATTACAATTGCTGAAGCTTTTGTATACTTCTATTACAGTACTTAATGCTTGAGGACTTTATAGAAAATGGTACCTTATTTTCTGGTCAAGCTTGGACTTTGAATATCTTAATACTTCATTCAAAATTACTTCTCCAGCCTTCATAATGTTTGTATTCTGAATAGGCGCTTGATTAGCTTCGCCGGACGCTTCTTAAATTAGCTAAGGCGCTTTGTTATCCACTGGGCACATTCACAAGGCTGTTTAACTCATAGCATTCTTAGAAGTTTGCGTATTATGATTTTTTGACCCTCTTATTGCATGAATTAGGATTCAATGTCTTCATGAAACTTCTAGATATGGATATTAGCTTTAATGACACACCAGTTTCATCCAATTCGGACACCTACAGCTCAATATATGGGCATCAGATACTACAAAGATATGACTGTTAGTAACAATATCACGTCAAAAACTTACCGATGCGATTTGACAAAGATAGAGATCGATTTCGCTCTTGACCTCTTCATGAGAGTTGCGGATATTTCTCTAAGCCTTCCAACGATACCAAGATCAATGCTTTTGAACACCTAAAGCTCCAGAAATTGTTAGCAGACGCTTGCATGTTCTGATTGTCACGAACTGTACCACATCTCAAGCTTGAAGAAAGAATTTCACTCAGATCGGGATTGGTTCAGATCTCGATGTAACACCCCGATTTTCGAGTTTTCCTTTTAATCAGTATTTATGATATTATATTTTATTCGAGGTCTTAGAAAGGGATATAAAATATTCCGAGACCATAATCATGCTCAGCGATATCGTAGGAAGCTACGATTAAGTTTTGAGTCGAAAACTCAAACGGAGTCCGGTCTGCGTTTTTACACTGACAGTATGATTTTAATGCTCAGGAGATCTCAGATGGACCCGTGAACGAGACAGTAAGTCTTAGAATTCGATTCTCTACGTTTTGGGTAAATTTCATAAAAATTTCAAAAAAATCATTTCTTGACCTCCGTTCGAGCGAAATCTTCAATCGGGTGGAGAACGGAGCCGCGTATGGACTTACCAGGACCTGACAACGGATAATATTGATATCACATCATGTCAACTCACTTAGGAGAGCATGTCAGAGTCGTCATAACAATCGGGAATTTCGGGACGCGAAATTACCAAAATACCCCTAACTTAAGCCTTTTCACCTTTTACCATTTTACCCTTTGAACCAAATGACTTTTTACCCTTAATGAACTCTTGAGAAGGCTGGAACAGCCTCCTCCAGCCCCATTATCACGCAGCCAGCCCTCCCAAAACAAGAACTCCATTGTTGTTCTTGAAGAAAAATCCTTTCCTCCTTGAAAACCTTGATCCACTTGTTGAAATCACTTGATTTCTTGACCAATCTTCCGCCATTTTAAGGTAAGATCACCATATCTTCCTCCATTTTAAGGTAAGATCACTTCTATGGTCTCATTTCTTCTTGAATCTCTTTCAATATCAAGATCAAACCTCCATTTTCATGAAATTCTTCTTATATTCAAAACTTTGAAAATCCATAGGAAATTGTAGGAAAATCCTTTGGAGGTGAAACCAAGTTCTTTTAACTCATCTCATCACCCTCTATCTAAACCCAAGAGCTCATGATCCAAGTCTCATCCTAGCTCTAAAACCCCAAAGTGGCAGAAACCTAAGAGTGATGATGAATAGTTTTTTCATCAAATTTTTGATTTCTAACTCTTGATTCCATCTTAGCTTTCCTAGTGTCCTTGAATCCAAGTGATGGAAAACCAAATCAATTCCTAGCCTAAATTACCCTATATGGCCGAGAGCTTCATGGGGAAAATCCATGAGTTTTGTTTCACATTTTTGAGTCATAGGACTTGAAATGATGTTAACTAAGTTCATGAACCAACCATCCAAAAGTTTGGAACCAAATAAGATCCCTAACCCTTTTTACCTTTCATGGCCGAACGCTATGCCTTGTAGGGGAAGAAAATTTATGTTTTGATGTTGTTTATTGATGTTGAATTGTTGTTTGAATTGAATTGTGTTTGATTGTTTTAGGCGACGCGAACGGAACCGGAGCCAGAGCCGAGAACCGATCAAGTTTGCATTGAACTTCCTTTGTGAGGTAAAGGGAGGTAGTCATTTAAGTTTGGTTGCTTCATAGTGCATGTTTGATATATGTGTTATGATGTCTTGATTGATGTTTTAGAGATGTGTTGAATGATATTTGAAGTTGTTTTATTTAATGAAACATATTTGTATACTTGTTGATATTTGTGGCATGGATGCCTTAGTTGATATTACGATGATGATTATGGATTGTTGATGTCTATATATATAATCATATCCTGGATGAGCATAGAACTGGCTATGTCTCGATAATTATTAAAAGACTCGAAAAACGAATCAAAGTTTTGAAAAACGCGTTTTGAAATCAAAAAGTGGTTTTTTTGGAAAACGTATTGCTTTTCAAGAAAAGTTAAGTTTTCTTTTTGAAAAAGTTGTGTTCTTTTGAAAAGGAAAAGTGGTTTTGTGAAAATTCGTGCAAAATGTGTTTTGTTCAGTAAAATGTTTTAAAAAGGCGTGAAACCTTAGAAAATGGCTTTGTTTTCAAGAAAGGTGTTTTACTTGGAAAATGTTCCATTGATAAAGAAATGTTTTTTTTCAAGAACAATGAACGGGTTTTGTTTTTTTTCAAAGTTGTTTTCAGAAAAACGAAACCAAGAGAAATATGATGAACTTTTGAGACGAACCCAAACCTAGTGGCCGAGACGTCGGGGCTAGTGTTGTGGATTGAGCACTCGGACTTCGTGTCCTGTGTTGTTGATTTTGAGTGGGCTTAATGCCTTTCTGAAACGAGTCGTGGACTTTATGTCTCGACATTTGAAAGAATGAACACAAAGAAAAACAGAAAACTTTCTGTGTACATGCATGAACCGACAGACGTGCCATTTGAAACCGAGCTACAACTCTAGTAGTTGAGAATTCAGCCAGTTAAGATCACTGGGTCTATAGGGGCATTCTGTGTTCGAGATCCCACAAGTGCCCGGTGGCGTAGCAACCCCGTGCCGTGGTAAATCGGCTGCCAAACACGAATGAACTCGATCAGAGACTGGAGTATTCAGGATACGGTTATGACATGGTACCCTGGAACAATTGGAGTTTGGACCTAAATAGAGAGGCCAACTCATGAGAACAATTGTGTTACGAGTGTTACTACGGCCTATCACTCGATGTTGGGAAGTTAGAATCTCCGGAGTACATGAATTAGAAAGATAATGTTGAAGTCTCATGCATTAATATAACTGATGAATGTTTTTGAGACGTTCTGCTGTACTATCTGTTCATACAACTGTTTTTATGCTGTTTGTCGCCTGTGTGGCTATCATGATAAACTTTATATGAGTATCTCACCTTTGCCTGTACATGTTGCACACCTTGTTGTGTTTTTGAAACACATGTACAGATGTTAATCATAGGTCCCCGCGGAGACGTGAGGACTCGGACGATGGAAACTTTTGAAGGAGCTGACGTTGGGTTGTACCCGAATGGCTACTTTTAGCTAACCAGCTTAGGAGTCCTTTGTCTTTGAGTAGTCTTATATTACATTACTGTACATATGTTGAAATTATTTCTAAGTCTGTAATATGCTATACATTAGACCAAGTTTTATGTTATGCTTATGTTTTTATGATCAGTGAATATCAAGGTATAGAATGAAACTTATTTCTTCGTCTTGAGTTGTTTGCCTATGCATGCAGAAAATTTTTAGAACCGCGTTTTCGAACATAGCTAATTAATTAAAGTATTTTCCGAAAGCAACCAGCGTTTTATTTTCTTGACTTTATTTCCGCATTAGAGTCTGTGTATGTAGCACCCGCGAGGGGGGTGTTACACTCGACTTCTCCAGGAAACCTGTAGGTATTTATCTTATATTTCTAACAAAACCAAGATCACTTCATTTCGACGAGCGTACCTCAAAATACGACATTTCGGGCGCTTGATTATCGGCAGCAGGCGCTTGACTTCAATCTTCAGTGTTTTTGCTTTTGTGGCATTTGTACTCTTGTTTTTATTCATGCTTGTCTTCTTTTTCTTCTATTACAATTGTAGAAGCTTTTGTACTCTTCTATTACATTACTTGATGCTTCAGGACTTTATAGAAAATGGTACCTTATTTTCTGGTCAAGCTTGGACTATGAATATCTTAATACTTCATTCAAAATTACTTCTCCAGCCTTCATAATGTTTGTATTCTGAATAGACGCTTGATTAGCTTCACCGGACGCTTCTTAAATTAGCTAAGGCGCTTGGTTATCCACTGCGCACATTCACAAGGCTGTCTAACTCGTAGCATTCTTAGCAGTTAGCGTATTATGCTAATTTGACCCTCTTAGTTCATGAATTAGGATTCGATGTCTTCATGAAACTTGAAGATATGGATATTAGCTTTAATGAGACACCAGTTTCATCCAATTCGGACACCTACAGCTCAATATATGGGCATCAGACGCTACAAAGGTATGACTGTTAGGAACAATATCACGTCAAAAACTTACCGATGCGATTTGACAAAGATAGATATCGATTTCACTCTTGGCCTCTTCATGAGAGTTGTAGTTATTTTTAAGCATTCCAACGATACCAAGATTGATGTTTTTAAACACCTACAGCTCCAGAAATTGTTAGCAGACACTTGCATGTTATGATTGTCACGAATAGTATCAAATCTAAAGCTTGAAGAAGGAATTTCACTCAGATAGAGATTGGTTCAGATCTCGACTTCTCCAGGAAACATGTAGGTATTTCTCATATCTTTCTTAAAAAAACAAAGATCACTTCATTTCGACGAGCGTACCTCAAAATACGACGATCCGGGCGCTTGATTATCGGCAGCAGGCGCTTGACTTCAATCTTCAGTGTTTTTGCTTTTGTAGCTCTTGTACTTCTGTCTTTATTCACGCTTTTCTTATCTTTCCTCTATTACAATCGCAAAAGATTTTTTCTTCTTCTGTTACAGTACTTCATGCTTCAGGACTTTATAGAAAAAATTACCTTATTTTTTGGTCAAGCTTGGACTTTCAATATCTTAATACTTCATTCAAAATTACTTCATGCTTGATTAGATTCACCAGACGCTTCTTTAATTGGCTAAGGCGCTTGGTTATCCACTGGACACATTCACAACGTTGTTTAACTTGTAGCATTCTTAGCAGTTAACGCATTATGCTTCTTTGACCCTCTTAATGCCCGAATTAGGATTCGATGTCTTCATGAAACGTGTAAATATGGATATTAGCCTTAATGAGACACTGGTTTCATCCGATTTGGATACCTACAGCTCAATATTTGGTAATCAAACGGTAGAAAGGTATGACTGTCAGGAACAACATAACGTCACCGACTTACGGAAGCAATTTGACAAAGATAGAGATCGATTTCGTTCTTGACCTCTTCATGAGAGTTGCGGATATTTCTCCAAGCCTTCCAACGATACAAAGATTGATGCTTTTGAACACCTAAAGCTTTAGAAATTGTCAGCAGACGCTTGCATGTTTTGATTGTCACGAACAGTACCACATCCCAAGCTTGAAGAAAAAATTTCACTCAGATCGGGATTGGTTCAAATCTCGACTTCTGCAGGAAACCGGTAGGTATTTATCTTATAATTCAAACTAAACCAAGATCACTTCACTTCGACGAGCGTACCTCAAAATACAACGTTTCTGGCGCTTGATTATCGGCAGCAGGCGCTTGACTTCAATCTTCAATGTTTTTGCTTTTGTAGCATTTGTACTTTTGTTTTTATTCATGCTTGTCTTCTCTTTCTTCTATTACAATTACAGAAGCTTTTGTGTTCTTCTATTACAGTACTTGATGCTTCAGGACTTTATAGAAAATGGTACCTTATTTTCTAGTCAAGCTTGGACTTTGAATATCATAATACTTCATTCAAAATTACTTCCACAGCCTTCATAATGTTTGAATTCTGAATAGACGCTTGATTAGCTTCACCGGACGCTTCTTAAATTAGCTAAGGCGCTTGGTTATCCACTGGGCACATTCACAAGGCTGTTTAACTCGTAGCATTCTTAGCAGTTAGGGTATTATGCTTTTTTGACCCTCTTAATGCGTGAATTAGGATTCGATGTCTTCATGAAACTTCTAGATATCGATATTAGCTTTAATGAGACCCCAGTTTCATCTAATTCGGACATCTACAGCTCAATATATGGGCATCAGACGCTACAAAGGTATGACTGTTAGGAACAATATCACGTCAAAAACTTACCAATGCGATTTGACAAAGATAGATATCGATTTCACTCTTGGCGTCTTCATGAGAGTTGCAGTTATTTCTAAGCTTTCCAGCGATACCGAGATTGATACTTTCAAACCCCTAAAGCTCCAGAAATTGTCAGCAGACACTTGCATGTTCTGATTGTCACGAACAGTATCACATCTAGTGCTTGAAGAAGGAATTTCACTCAGATAGAGATTGGTTCAGATCTCGACTTCTCCAGGAAACATGTAGGTATTTCTCTTATCTTTCTTAAAAAAACAAAGAACACTTCATTTCGACGAGCGTACCTCAAAATACGACGTTTCATCCGATTCGAACACCTACAGCTCAATACATGGTCATCAAATGCTACAAAGGTATGACCGGCAGGAACAACATAACATCACCGACTTACGGATGCAATTGGACAAAGATAGAGATCGATTTCACTCTTGACCTCTTCATGAGATTTGCGGATACTTCTCTAAGCCTTCCAACGATACCAAGATCGATGCTTGTGAACACCTAAAGCTCCAGAAATTGTCAGCAGACGCTTGCATGTTCTGATTGTCACGAACAGTACCACATCTCAAGCTTGAAGAAAGAATTTCACTCAGATTGGGAATGGTTCAGATCTCGACTTCTCCAGGAAACCTGTAGGTATTTATCTTATATTTCTAACAAAACCAAGATCACTTCATTTCGACGAGCGTACCTAAAAAACGACGTTTCGGGCGCTTGATTATCGGCAATAGGCGCTTGACTTCAATCTTCAGTGTTTTTGCTTTTGTAGCAACTGTACTTTTGATTTTGTTCACGCTTGTCTTCTCTTTCTTCTATTACACTTGCAGAAGCTTTTGTGTTTTTCTATTACAGTACTTGATGCTTCGGGACTTTATAGAAAATGGTACCATATTTTCTGGTCAAGCTTGGACTTTGAATATCTTAATACTTCATACAAAATTACTTCTCCAGCCTTCATAATGTTTGTATTCTGAATAGACGCTTGATTAGCTTCACCGGACACTTCTTAAATTAGCTAAGGCGCTTGGTTATCCACTGGGCGCATTCACAAGGCTGTTTAACTCGTAGCATCTTAGCAGTTAGCGTATCATGCTTTTTTGATCCTCTTAATGCATGAATTAGGATTCGATGTCTTCATGTCTTCATGAAACTTCTATATATGGATATTAGCTATAATGAGACACCAGTTTCATCCAATTCGAACACCTACAGCTCAATATCTGGGCATCAGATGTAACGCCCCAATTTTCACGTTTTCTATTTCTTCAGTATTATAATGTTTGTATTTTATTCGAGGTCTTAGGAATGGAAATAAAATATTCTGAGACCATATTCATGCTCGACGGTATCGTAGGAAGCTACGATTAAGTTGAGTCGAAAACTCAAACTGAGTCCGGTTCGCGTTTTTACACTGACAGTATGATTTTACTGCTCAGAAGACCTCAGATGGACCCGTGAACGAGACAATAAGTCTTAGAATTCGATTCTCTACGTTTTGGTTAAATTTCGTAAAAATTTCAGAAAAATAACTTCCTGACCTTCGTTCGGGCGGAATCCTCAATCGGGTGATGAACGGAGCCACATATGGATTTATCGGGACTCGCCAACAGATAATCTTGATATCACATCATCCCAGGACACTTGGGAGAGTATGCCAGAGTCGTCCTGACGTTCGGAAATATCTGGACGCAAAATGACCAAAATGCCCCTAACCTTAGTCTTTTACACTTTTACCATTATACCCTTTTGGCAAATGACCTTTTTACCCTTAAGTGAACTTTTAAGAGGCTGAACTCAGCCCCTCACTTCATCATTTTCGCACAGCCCCTCACACCATAGAGTTCCATAGTTGTTCTTGAGAGAAAACTCCATTTTCACCTAGAAAAGCTTGAGTTTTTGTTGGAATCACTTGATTCCTTGAGCAATCTTTCTTCATTTCAAGGTAAGATCACTTCTATGATCTCTGAGCTTCTTGAATCTTTCTTTATTTCAAGATCAGTCTTCATTTTCATGAAAAGAAAATTCTTAGATCCAAAACTTTGAAAATCCATAGGAAATTGTAGAAAAATCCTTTTGAGGTAAGACCAAGTTCTTTGAACTCACATCATCAATCTCTACCTAAACCTAAGAGCTTATGATTCAACTCTCATCATAGCACAAAAAGCACTTTTTGGCCGAACCCTACATGAAGATGATGAATAGTGTTTTCATCAATTTTTGATTTTTAACACTTGATTTCATCCTTAGCTTTCCTAATGCCTTTGAATCCATGAAATGGAAAACCAAAACCAATTCCTAACCTTTTAACCTAGGGTGACCGAAATCCTCTTTGTTAGGATTGTTAAGATTGGCTTTGATTGTTGTTTAATGTTGGATTGTTGTATTGTTGTAGTTGTTGACGATTATCAGGAGGTTCAGAAACCGATCAACCGACTTTGATCCGGGAATCTGCTCATCAAGAGGTATGGGGAGAAGAACCTCATCACACCAAGATGGTGGTGAGAATGGTTGTTTAAATTTATGTGTGGGTGAAACCCTTTAGTTTGGGTTCACTTTTATGTGTTAAGTTTTGTTAAGTTCTCTTGGAGAACAAGATTGTTATGATGAGTTTATGCTTGAGTATGTTGTAGTGTGCTTTAGCATATGTTGATGATGATATGATTGAATGAAAATCATTTCCATGTATGTTGAAAAACCTACTTTGATCACTAGATCAAGTATGGACTTTTATGGTTTGATTATGAGACCATGATGTGTGATGGACTTGGATGTTTGATGATGATGTAGAAATGTGTATTGTGGCTTATCATAATTGTATGAGCTTTTGAGCTACATGTGCTTTGTTGGTGAAGTGAAGTCTCCATTTTCTTTGGAGTAGGCTTGTGGCCTTAGTAAGAGGAAAATATAAGAACATATGTTGTTCTTGTTTTGGTAAAGTGTTGATGCAACAAAACATGATTTCATAACCTATGTTTTCAAAGAGAAACAAAAGTGATTTTGATCCAAAGATCAAATGAAGTTTTCACCTCTAAAGTGTGTCACCAAAGTTGGGAAAATGTCTTTTCTTTAGCCATAGGTCTTTTAATCAAACTAAGTGTTTCAAAAGAAGAAATAATGAAGGAGTTAGGGAAAATGAAAAACAGGGCACTCGCCCCGCGAACCCCGTCTCGCCTCGCGAGACAGAGGGAAGATAAGGCATTCGCCAGGCTAAACTTGCCTCGCCTCGCGAGACAGTGGACTAGCCCGAGCAGCAAAGATGCAGCTCCTCGGCCTCGCGTCGCGACTTCGTTATCGCCTCGCGAACTGCCTAAGCAGCAAAGATGCAGCTTCTCGGCCTCGCGTAGCGAAGTCGTTTTCGCCTCACGAACCGCCTAAGTAGTGAAGATGCAACTTCTCTGCCTCGCGTCGCGATATAACCCTCGCCTCGCGGAGCAGAAAGACTGTCTAAGAAGTAAAGATGACTTCTCTGCCTCGCGTCGCGACCCAATCCTCGCCTCGCGAAGCAGAAGGACTTTCCTAGCAGTAAAGAAAACTTCTCAGCCTCGCGTCGCGACATATACCTTCGCCTCGCGAGAAATGGTTTGGTTATAAAGAGTGTATTTCAACTCAAACAGTAAAGTTTTACGCTTTAAAAACCTAAGTTAAGTAATTGACTTAGTGTTAAAGACAAGGGATAATTAAGTGTAATATGTGGTGAAACAAGACCATATACTATACCATTGATGACTTAGTACATCAATGACTTCATAAGACATAATCACAAACATAAAACGTTTTGGGTTTTGAAACAGTAGTTCGATGACGGACCGGTGATTCGGACCCCGATCAGTCGTTCAATTGTTTCAGTCTTGTGATGACTCGATCCCAGAGGGATCACGAGATTTATCCGATGGATAAAGGTTTTGTTTTCAAAAGACGCGTATAGTTCCTAAGGAAGAGAACCTTAGTAGACTTCGAGGTTTATCCGGGGGATAGACATTGCATGATCGCATCTGCTTTGTGTAAGCATTGGCATTTCATTTGCATAGTTGTAAGGCCTTGAGCCTAGGAGTTGAGCTTACACCTTGATGCGGGTGCGAATCTTACGGTGACGATCTTCAATGGTCGTTTTGGAGGTATCAGGGTTGGAAGGGCTGACATGTGACCAGTTGGTAGCTCTTTTGTGTCGTGGCGAATCCGTGCAATACACTGATATCCTCTACTAGATGCCGTACTTTTCATGTTTGGTTGAGAGTGTTTCCGTAAAAGCCAGATACATGCACGTTACGAATGTTGTAGCATCTTGCCCAAGGCTGGCGCGCACGGAACATGTCCTCCCATTCACTCTCTCCGACGTTTTGTTAGCTCCATGGAGTAGGGGTCAGAGTAGTACCCAGTGACATTGACATTGAGTCATCTACATTGCATTGCATTGCATAGCTATTGATGTTTACATTTTCTGTTATACATCATTGTACTGTTTAAGAATACCTTATTTTATGCTGTTAACTGCTTAACATGATATTATGCTGTCAACTGCTTAATATGTTTGACATTGAGAATTTTTGGAAGCATGTTGGGTACGCTGTTACCCGGTGAGTTGTCCCGTTTTTACTATTGCTGTTTTGCTGTGTTGATGAACGGGAATCTCACCCATATCTGTATGTTTTCTGTTGGTACTTGCTGTTGCTGTTTGAATAGATGGACGTGACGATGGTTCAGCCCAGTAGTTTTATTGAGCCCTGAGGCGGACCTTCTTTTTGTGGTTTAGTTTTGTTGTCGGCCAGACTATGTTAGTTTGTATAGTACCTTTTGGGAGCTACGACTCCTAGTACTTATTGTATCAGTTATACATTAGACTTATGTCTGTATATAGTATTATTCCTTTTTCTGTTTATGTCCCTGTATTTATTATGCATATTGTTCTAGAAATGTATGGCGAACCTAAGTTCGTTATTAGTATTATTTACCTTTGCCAAATCCCATTGCATCTTGTGAAAAGAAAAAAAAAAAAACCGTATTTTCCGCATTAAGAAATATTTTCGGCCTTATAAACGTTCGGGAATGTGACACTCGGGAAAGGGTGTTGCATCAGATGCTACAAATGTATGACTATTAGGAACAATATCACATCAAAAACTTACCGATGCGATGTGACAAAGATAGATATCGATTTCACTCTTGCCGTCTTCATGAGAGTTTCAATTATTTCTAAGCATTCCAACGATACCAAGATTGATGCTTTGAAACACCTAAAGCTCCAGAAATTGTCAGCAGACACTTGCATGTTCTGATTGTCACGAATAGTATCATATCTAGAGCTTGAAGAAGGAATTTTACTCAGATAGAGATTGGTTCAGATCTCGACTTCTCCAGGAAACATGTAGGTATTTCTCTTATCTTTCTTAAAAAAATAATGATCACTTCAATTCGACGTGAGTATCTCAAAATACGACGTTTCGGGCGCTTGATTATCGGCAGCAGGCGCTTGACTTCAATCTTCAGTGTTTTTGCTTTTGCAGCTTTTGTAATTTTGTCTTTATTCACGCTTGTCTTATCTTTCTTCTATTACAATTGCAGAAGCTTTTTTCTTCTTCTATTACAGCACTTCATGCTTAAAGACATTATAGAAAAGGGTATCTTATTTTCTGGTCAAGCTTGGACTTTCAATATCTTAATACTTCATTCAAAATTACTTCTCTAGCCTTCATAATGTTTGTATTCTGAATAGAAGCTTGATTAGATTCACCGGACGCTTCATTAGTTGGCTAAGGCGCTTGGTTATCCACTGGACACATTCACAATGCTGTTTAACTCGTAGCATTCTTAGCAGTGAGCGTATTTTGATTCTTTGACCCTCTTAATGCACGAATTAGGATTCGATATCTTCATGAAACATGTAGATATGGATATTAGCTTTAATGAGACACTGGTTTCATCAAATTCGGACATATACAACTCAATACATGGTCATCAAACGCTACAAAGGTATGACTGGTAGGAACAACATAACGTCACCGACTTATAGATGCAATTTGACAAAGATAGAGATCGATTTCGCTCTTGACCTCTTCTTGAGAGTTGCGGATATTTCTCTAAGCCTTCCAACGATACCAAGATCGATGCTTTTGAACACCTAATGCTCCAGAAATTGTCAGCAGACGCTTGCATGTTCTGATTGTCACGAACAGTACCACATCTCAAGCTTGAAGAAAGAATTTCACTCAGATCGGGATTGGTTCAGATCTCGACTTCTTCAGGAAACCTGTAGGTATTTATCTTATATTTCTAACAAAACCAAGATCACTTCATTTCGACGAGCGTACCTTAAAATACGATGTTTCGGGCGCTTGATTATCGGCAGCAGGCGCTTGACTTCAATCTTCAGTGTTTTTGCTTTTGTAGCATTAGTACCTTTGTTTTTATTCATGCTTGTCTTCTCTTTCTTCTATTAGAATTGCTGAAGCTTTTGAGTTCTTCTATTACAGTACTTGATGATTCCAGACTTTATAGAAAATGGTACCTTATTTTATGGTCAAGCTTGGACTTTGAATATCTTAATACTTTATGCAAAATTACTTCTGCAAACTTCATAATGTTTTGTATTCTGAATAGACGCTCGATTAGCTTCATATGACGCTTCTTAAATTGGCTAAGGCGCGTGGTTATCCACTGGGCACATTCACAAGGCTGTCAAACTAGTGGCATTCTGACCAGTTCGCGTATTATGCTTCTTTGATCCTCTTAACGGCCAAATTAAGATTCGATGTCTTAATGAAACTTGTAGATATGGATATTAGCTTTAAATAGACACCGGTTTCATCCAATTCGGACACCTACAACTCAATATATGGCAATCAGAAGCTACAAAGGAATGGTTGTCAGGATCAATATCACGTCAAAAACTTACGGATTCAATTTGACAACGATATAGATCGATTTCACTCTTGGCGTCTTCATGAGAGTTGCCATTATTTCTAAGCCTTCCGACGATACCAAGATTGATGGTTTTGAACACGAAAAGCTCCAGAAATTGTCAGCAGACGCTTGCATGTTCTGATTGTCATGAACAGTATCACATTTTGAGGTTGAAGAAGGAGTATCACTCAGATAGAGATTGGTTCAGATCTCGACTTCTCCAGGAAACATGTAGGTATTTATCTTATCTTTCTTAAAAAACCAAGATCACTTCATTTCGACGAGCGTACCTCAAAATACAACGTTTCAGGCGCTTGATTACCGGCAGCAGGCGCTTGACTTCAATCTTCAGCGTTTTTGCTTTTGCAGCTTTTGTACTTTTGTCTTAATTCACGCTTGTCTTCTCTTTCTTATATTAGAATTGCTAAAGCTTTTGTCTTATTCTATTACAGTACTTCATGCTTCGGGACTTTATAGAAAAGGGTACCTTATTTTCTGGTCAAGCTTGGACTTTCAATATCATAATACTTCATTCAAAATTACTTCTCCATCCTTCATAATGTTTGTATTCTGAATAAACGCTCGATTAGATTCATCGGACGCTCCTTAAATTAGCTAAAGTCGCTTGATTATCCACTAGGCACATTCACAAGGTTGTTAAACTCGTAGCATTCTTAGCAATTAGCATATTATGCATCTTTGACCTTCTTAATGGACGAATTAAGATTCGATGTCTTCATGAAACTTGTAGATATAGATGTTAGATTTAATGAGACACATGTTTCATCTAATTCGGACACATACAGCTCAATATATGGTCATCAGACGCTACATAGGTATGACTGTCAGGAACAACATCACGTCACCAACTTACGGATGCAATTTGACAAAGATAGAGATCGATTTCGCTCTTGACCACTTCAAGAGAGTTGCGGATATTTCTCTAACCGTCCAACGATCCCAAGATCGATGCTTTTGAACACCTAAAGCTCCAGAAATTGTCAGCAGACGCTTGCATGTTCTGATTGTCTTGAACAGTATCACATCTCAAGCTTGAAGAAGGAATTTCACTCAGATCGGGATTGGTTCGGATCTCGGCTTCTCCAGGAACCATGTCACTATTTATCTTATCTTTATAACTAAACCAAGATCACTTCATGTCGACGAGCGTACCTCAAAATACGACGTTTCGGACGATTGATTATCGGCAGTAGGCGCTTGACTTCAGTCTTCAGTGTTTTTGCTTTCGCAGCATTAGTACTTTTGTCTTTATTCATGCTTGTCTTCTCTTTTTTCTATTAGAATTGCTGAAGCTTTTATCTTCCTCTATTACAATACTTCATGCCTCGAGACTTTATAGAAAAGGGTACCTTATTTTCTGGTCAAGCATGGACTTTCAATATCTTAATACTTCATTCAGAATTACTTCTCCAGCCTTCATAATGTTTGTATTCTGAATAGATGCTTGATTAGATGCATGAGATGGTTCTTAAATTAGCTGAGGCGCTTGATTATCCACTAGGCACATTCACAAGGCTGTTTAACTCGTAGCATTCTTAGCAGTTAGCATATTATGCTTCTTTGACCTTCTTAATGGACGAATTAGGATTCGATGTCTTCATCAAACGTGTAGATATGGATATTAGATTTAATGAGACACCGGTTTCATCTAATTCGGACACATAGAGCTCAATATATGGCCATCAGATGCTACATAGGAATGACTGTCAGGAACCACATCACGTCACCAACTTACTGATGCTATTTGACAAAGATAGAGATCGATTTCGCTCTTGACCTCTTCATGACAGTTGCGGATATTTGTCTAAGCCTTCCAATGATCCCAAGATCTATGCTTTTGAACACCTATAGCTCCATAAATTGTCAGCAGACGCTTGCATGTTCTGATTGTCTTGAACAGTATCACATCTCAAGCTTGAAGAAGGAATTTCACTCAGATCGGGATTGGTTCGGATCTCGACTTCTCTAGGAAACATGTAGGTATTTATCTTATCTTTCTAACAAAACCAAGATCACTTCATTTCGACGAGTGTACCTCAAAATACAACGTTTCGGACGCTTGATTATCGGTAGCAGGCGCATGACTTCAATCTTCAGTGTTTTTGCTTTCGCAACATTAGTACTTTTGTCTTTATTCACGCTTGTCTTCTCTTTCTTCTATTAGAATTTCTGAAGCTTTTATCTTATTCTATTACTGTACTTCACGCTTCAGGACTTTATAGAAAAGGGTACCTTATTTTCTGGTCAAGCTTAGACTTTCAATATCATAATACTTCATTCGAACTTGCTTCTCCAGCCATCATAATGTTCTGTATTCTGAGTAGACGATTGATAAGCTTCACCGTAGGAGTCTTAAATGAGCTAAGGCGCTTGGTTATCCACTGGGCACATTCACAAGGTTATTTAACTGGTTTCATCCAATTCGGTCACCAGAAGATCAATATATGGTCATCAGACGCTACATAGTTATGACTGTCAGGAACAACATCACGTCACCAACTTACGGATGCAATTTGACAAAGATTGATATCGATTTCGCTCTTGACCTCTCCATGAGAGTTGGGGATATTTCTCTATGCCTTCCAACGACCTCAAGATTGATGCTTTTGAACGCCTAAAGCTCCAGAAATTGTCAGCAGACGCTTGCATGTTCTGATTGTCACAAACAGTATCACATCTGGAGCTTGAAGAAGTAATTTCACTCCTATAGAGATTGGCTCATATCTTGACTTCTACAGGAAACATGTAGGTATTTCTCTTATCTTTCGTAAAAAACAAAGATCACTTCATTTCGACAAGCCTACCTCAAAATACGATGTTTCGGGCGCTTGATTATCGGCAGCAGGTGCTTGACTTCAATCATCAGTGTTTTTGCTTTTGCAGCTTTTGTACTTTTGTCTTTATTCACGCTTGTCTTATCTTTCTTCTATTACAATTGCAGAAGCTTTTTTCTTCTTCTATTACAGTACTTCATGCTTCAGGACTTTATAGAAAAGGGTACCTTATTTTCTGGTCAAGCTTGGACTTTCAATATCTAAATAATTCATTCAAAATTACTTCTCCAGCCTTCCTAATGTTTGTATTCTAAATAGATGCTAGATTAGCATCACCGGACGCTTCTTAAATTAGCTAAGGCGCTTGGTTATCCACTGGGCTCATTCACAAGGCTGTTTAACTCGTAGCATTCTTAGCTGTTAGCGCATTGTGCTTCTTTGACCCTCTTATAGGATGAATTAGGATTCGATGTCTGCATGAAACTTGTATATATGGAAATTAGATTTAATGAGACACCAGTTTCATCCAATTTGAACATCTATAGCTCAATATATGGTCCTCAGACGCGTCAGGAACATCACGTCCCCAACTTACGGATGCAATTTGACAGAGATAGAGATCGATTTCGCTCTTGACCTTTTCATGAGAGTTGCGGATATTTCTCTACGTCTTCCAAAAATACCAAGATTGATGTTTTTGAACACCAGAAGCTCCAAAAATTGTCAGTAGACGTTTGCATGTTCTGATTGTCATGAACAATATCACATCTCAAGCTTGAAGAAGGAATTTCACTCAGATCCGGATTGGTTTAGATCTCGACTTCTGCAGGAAACATGTAGGTATTTATCTTATCTTTCTAAAAAAACCAAGATAATTTCATTTCGATGAGAGTACCCCAAAATACGACGTTTCGGACGCTTGCTTATTGGCAGCAGGCGCTTGACTTCAATCTTCGGTGTTTTTGCTTTTGCGGCTTTTGTACTTCTGTCTTTATTTGTGCGACTTTTCCCCTTCTTCTATTAGATTTGATGAAGCTTTTGTCTTCTACTATTACAATACTTGATATTTTAGAACTTTATCGAAAAGGGTACCTCATTTTCTGGTCAAGCTTGGACTTTGAATATCTTAATACTTCATTCGAAAATACTTCCACTGCCATCATAATGTTCTGTATTCTGAGTAGATGACTGATTAGCTTCACCGCAGGAGTCTTAAATGAGCTAAGGAGCTTGGTTATTCACTGGGCACATTCACAAGGTTGTTTAACTTATTGCTGTAACACCCCGTTTTCCGTATGAGTTTGTATATGTTGCTATAATTATATGTATTATTGTTATTATCGTTATTATTAGTATAATATTTGATAATTTGTTTGTTTACATTGTCACTGCATTTTATAAGTATCTATATGAATGTATATTTATGTGTGTATATTTTAAGTGATAACATGCACGCTTATGTTTGTATGATTATAAGTATGTTTACATTTTAATATTAAAATGTTGTTGTTGTTGTTGTTGTTATTATTATTATTATTATTATTATTATTATTATTATTTATTTATTTAATATGTAATTGATTCTTATTGATATGTAAATGATTTATATTAATTATACTTATATTAATATACGATTGATTGTGTTAACAGATAATTGTGCATAAATATATTTATATTATTAATTAAGAATTATACTGCATGTATTAATACATGATCTTATCTATATGAATATATAATTGATTATATTAGTATGTAAGTCTGTGATCTCGTGTGCTTATATATGGTCTTGTATGGACTAATATGATATGTGTAATTAATGTTTGATCGTATATTTATTTACTTGTCATCAATTATATATATGTTTATATTAACACTGGATCACTTGTATTAATGCACAATAGAATTATATTAATATAAGATACCTATATTTATGATAATTGTAGTTGTATTGGTATAAGATCAATCAGATGTCATAGAGATTCAATCATTGAATAGATAAGATTATCTTATCTTAATCTCCTACAAAATCCTATCTAGAAACAACTATCTTTTTTATGCTGAACTTATATCATATTTTTGACCCTGTTAGAGTCCGAATTAGGAATATATCGTGAAACATGATTTTGTACAAAATTCACTTAGCTTTCCAACGCCACCAAGAACACCTAAATCGGACACTCTTAGCTCAAGTTAGAGCCAAACGAGTGAGCATGCGTTTTGGGCTCTTCGGTTAGCCCGTTTCGCTCTAATCCTTTTTATACCTCTTTTGCTCGACCTAAAAAACATAGCCATCTTTCCTAGAGTTAGAAACAGCCATCTTTTATCTTTCTCTTAGGTTCCCTATTGAATCCTTGAGCGTCCTCAATCCTTGTTTGAGTGTTCTTCGTCAAGAACATATCCCTGTGGCGTTTGTTGTTGCGTTTGGGGTTAAGCTGCTAGCTTAGTGTTACTTTGAGTTAAGGTAACCAACACTTGTTCATCCTTTCTTGGAATCCCTTTAGTTAATGTTGAACCGTTTTGTCTCTGTCAAACCAGACTTTGTTGTTCATGCGCCAGTGTTGTGAACGGGTGCTAGCAGATTAGTTGCCCAGGAATCTAATCGAGGTATATGCATAACCATTGTGTTAATTCCCTTCCCTTTCTTTGTTTGGGAATTAACTACCTTTGTCCTTTCTTGTTGTTCTTGGTCAAAGCTCGCTGAACCTGTTGAACCCGTTTGGAGGAGTCACGCATGGACTTCACTCTTGTTGGCTCATAGGTTGGAATCGTCACGCCAGGTATGGGGAGAAGGGATTAGTATAACATATAGGTTCTAGGGTAGCGTAAGATGAGGGTTAACCCATGACCCTATTTGTGTGCTATATGCCTTAATTGCTGTATGAAGTTGTTATGGTTGTTTATACATGTTGTTAATTGTTTAAATGGTTTGTATGATCTTGGCATGACGTTTATGATGTTGTTTATGATGATGATGATATGCCATGATTGTATGAGTTGGTGTGTTGGAACTGCTATTAAATCTATGTTAATAAAAGACATAGGGATGTTAGCACTAATCCTAAAACTAGGATTAGTCCAATTGATGTTCATAAACATGAAGATGTGATTTGAGGTTTAGATATTAAGATTAAGTTATAATCTTAATAAGATATGAATTGTGGTTTATATATTAAGATTAAGTTACATTCTTAATAAATATATGACTTGAGGTTTAAATATTAGGATTAAGTTATAATCTTAATAAGATATGAATTGTGGTTTAGATATTAAGATTAAGTTACAATCTTAATAAATATATGACTTGAGGTTTAAATATTAGGATTAAGTTATAATCTTAATAACTATATGATTTGAGGTTTAGATATTAAGATTAAGTTATAATCTTAATAAGATATGAATTGAGATTTAAATATTAAGATTAAGATATGAATTGTGGTTTAGATATTAAGATTAAGTTACAATCTTAATAAATATATGACTTGAGGTTTAAATATTAGGATTAAGTTATAATCTTAATAAGATATGAATTGTGGTATAGATATTAAGATTAAGTTACAATCTTACTAAATATATGACTTGAGGTTTAAATATCAGGATTAAGTTGTAATCTTAATAAGATATGAATTGTGGGTTAGATATTAAGAATAAGTTATAATCTTAATAACTATATGACTTGTGGTTTAGATATTAAGATTAAGTTATAATCTTAATAAATATATGACTTGGGGTTTAAATATTAAGATTAAGTTATAATCTTGATAAGATATGAATTGAGGTTTAGATAATAAGATTAAGTATAATACTTAACAAAGATAATGTTAAGTTAAGACTTAACAAAGAGAACAATTAATAAGACGATGATGTTATTGGTAACGACGTACCGTTACCGATGTTGTTGGTTAAATCATTCTTGATGTTTATTGGTCAAATTTGATGTTGATAAATCATCTTTGATGCTTGTTGGTCAAAGTTGAAAGCCATGTAATGGTGTTGATGATGGATGGTTGGACATGTGTTTGCATGTTGTTGAGCATAGCATGCATCATACGTTGACGTTGATATGTTGGGTGGAAAGCAAACGATGAATCGCGATAGTGGAGGCCACGATGGGTGTTATCCCGGCCTTGCGGGTACATTGGGTAGGGAAATTCCAGGTGACATGGGCTAGCTACTTATTGTCGGAGTGACCTAAAGGATAAGGTTGAGTACCCTGACTAGCCACTATACGTTATCAGGATTGGTGAGAGTGTTCGGGGATGGCCCATGGTCTGGCATATCATCCACGTTGATAACCGAACATGTACTCCTAATCGTCTTTCCAGAGTTAGAGTTGTTGGCCACAATGCATATGGAGTAGTGGAGTAGTTATGCACCGCATAGCATGTTTATAAAGTGATATGATGGAATGTGTTCTAACATGTATGTTGTATTATGATGTTTATATGCTACATGATCATCTTGCTAACTGCTCTATTACCATTTATGTTTATACGTACAGTTCCTTACTCCCTATCTGTTGTTGTTGTGTTTTGCATGTACCTTTGGTTATGCAGAGGATGGTGAGCTGCCAGCTGAGGAGTGATCCCAAAGAGATCGCTTGCTCATAGTATAGTTTGGTTTATGTTTAGTATGTTAGTTGTTTTCCGATGTAATATCGGTAGTGGTTACCAGCTCTGATTATGTGACATTGGGTTTCGGGTTTTGTTTATGGTAACGTTTTTCCGCAGTTGTTTTATGTTTAAAACGTTTTCGGATCATGTGGTACTTGCTACCTTTTATGTTAAAGTTTTATTTAACTTGCATGCTTTATTTTATTTTATCGTATGCGGGGTAGCGGGTGTCACAATTGCGTTCTGTCAAGTTAGCGTATTATGCTTCTTTGACCCTCTTAATGCACGAATTTGGATTTGATGTCTCCATGAAACGTGTAGATATGGATATTAGATTTAATGAGACTGGTTTCATCCCATTCGAACACCTGTAGATCATATTATGGTCATCAGACGCTACAACGGCATGACTGTCAGTAACAACATCAAGTCACCAAATTACAGATGCAATTTGACAAAGATAGAGATCGATTTCGTACTTGACCTCTTCATGAGAGTTGCGGATATTTCTCTATGCCTTCCAACGATACCAAGATCGATGCTTTTGAACACCTAAAGCTCCAAAAATTGTCAGCAGACGCTTGCATGTTCTGATTGTCATGAATTGTATCACATCTGAAGCTTGAAGATGGAATTTCACTCAGATCGGGATTGGTTCAGATCTCGACTTCTGCATGAAACATGTAGGTATTTATCTTATCTTTCTAACAAAACCAAGATCACTTCATTTCGACGAGCGTACCTCAAAATACGACGTTTCGGACGCTTGATTATCGGCAGCAGACGCTTGACTTCAATCTTCAGTGTTTTTGCTTTTGCGGCTTTTGTACTTATGTCTTTATTCACGCTTGTCTTCTCTTTCTTCTATTAGAATTGCTAAAGCTTTTGTATTCTTCTATTACAGTACTTCATGCTTCAGGACTTTGTAGAAAAGGATACCTTATTTTCTGGTCAAGCTTGGACTTTCAATATCTTAATACTTCATTCGAAATTACTTCTCCAGCCATCATAATGTTCTGTATTCTGAGTAGACGATTGATTAGCTTCACCGTAGGGGTCTTAAATGAGCTAAGGCGCTTGGTTATCCACTAGGCACATTTACAAGGTTGTTTAACTTGTTGCGTTCTGTCGAGTTAGGGTATTATGCTTCTTTGACCCTCATAATGGACGAATTAGTGTTTGATGTCTTCATGAAACGTGTAGATATGGATATTAGATTTAATGAGACATTGGTTTCATCCAATTCGGACACCTAAAGATCAATATATGGTCATCAGACGCTACAAAGGTGTTACTGTCCATAACAACATCACGTCACCAACTTACGGATGCAATTTGACAAAGATAGAGTTCGATTTCGCACTTGACCTCTTCATGAGAGTTGCGGATATTTATCTAAGCCTTCCATCGATACCATGATTGATGCTTTTGAACATCTAAAGCTCCTGAAATTGTCAGCAGGCGTTAGCATGTTCTGATCTTTACGAACAGTTGAAGGAACCTGTTTGAAACACAAGAAGGGGGGTTGAATTGTGTTTTAGAGAATTTTAAATTCTTTTCGTAAGCAGATAATGTTTTTCTCAAGATTGGACGCTAAAACGATTGAAAGCAAAGAGAGCTCTTCCAAACACCACGTTGGACGCTCACTTAGTTTTGACTAAGACGGAAGACAGCGTAATGAAAGGCAATTCAATCCCAGTTAGTTAATTAGATAATAAACTAAAATAAGAGTAAGGGAGAGAAAGGAACACAAAGATGTTATCCTGGTTCACTCTTCACCAAAGAGCTACGTCCAGTCCTCTCTACTTGAGAACTTTATCCACTATAACAAAAACCTTTTGTTACAAAGTATTCAACACCTCTTCAGGCAGTATTCTCAACCTCTTCAGGTTCTCTAAGTATTCTTTTACAGACAAGCCTCTTAAGGCTCAACCAAACTAAGGTTTTGAAAAAGGTTGTTCTACTAACTCACTAAATGTGAGAATTCGAAACTAAAGCTTAGACTCTTGAAAACAACTCTACATAGAGAGTAATATGAAAGTTAGAATCAGAGTAGCTTTTCTAGCTTTGCAAGCTTTGAGATTTTCTCTTTTATCTCTTGAAGGATTTTGAATTGCTTTGTGGTGCTTCACTTCTTTTTGCTCAAGTTCGATTTCGTTCACTATTTTTTCTAATTGAGCACTTTCAAAAGATGAAGGTATATATAGCCTCTTTTCTTTGGACAGTCTTCAGTCTTCAACGGATGGAAAAGGATCCGTTCTGATGAGCATTGAATGCATTTGATCCGTTGAGTCTGATAGCTTCTGAAGTTTCTGATCAGCAGAAAGGACTATCAGGGAGATAGCTAAAAGTGGTGCCGACATATCCTCTGAGTAGAAGAAAGTTGCCTTTTGTTTATCCAAAACAAGAAGGTCAACTTCTTTAGGTGATAGGGACATTCTGGCTTGTGCTTTTCTTTTGTACGAATCTTACAGAGAATGTTTTGTCCCACTAGTATAAGCCTTGTACATGGAATAATAATTTCAAATGCTTTTACAAAGATATTCGCGCTTGAAATGTAAAAGACATTTATTGGACTAGCTATTACAGAAGGTAACCAAAAGAGTCTTTGGACTCAATGGTTCTATAAACTATCGTCCAGTCGTAAACCAGGAATAGGTGTTGGATGAGATAGAGTCTTTGGACTATGTTGGACGAGATAACGTCTTTGGACAATATTGGAAGAGACAAAGTCTTTGGACTATGGATAGTCTTTGGACTCAATTTAGATTTGTCCTGCACACTTAATATAACACGTTAGTCCATAACCAATCTTTGTTCATCTTAAATTAGCTCTTTGTTAACATCAAAACTTAAGAGATTATCTGGACCATGACCACTTTGGTTCCAACAATCTCCCCCTTTTTGATGATGACAAAACATGCTAATTTTGATTTGAACAAAGAGTCCTAGAGAGCAGAAGGGCTCCCCCTAAGACAAACATTCTAATCATTTAAAGCATTTAATCATTTAAAGCATCATTCAACAAATATGAGCACATGTATCATTTAAATATTCAATCAATAAATTTAAGGATTCAATAAACAAATTTGACTTTAAATAAGCAATCAATAATAATCAATTATTGAAAATAATCAATCAATCAAACAATAATCAATCAAAATCCATCTTCTCCCCCTTTTTGTCATCAGACAAAAGAGTGAGAAACACATCATAGTCAGTTGTTTTGAAAAAAAAAAAAAAAAAAGAAAGCAAAACAAAAAATTTTAAGAAGAGGGAGGAGGTTTGGGAATGAAATCTTTGAACATGGCCGCAATCTGCTGAAGGAGCACCGCATTGTTAGCTTCTATAGTCCGTTGGACGAACTCTTGAAACTCAGGAGGGATAACTGAGGCAGAGCTCTCAGCAGTGGCCCGTGTTGCGTCCACACCTCTTTGATCAGGAACTACACTCAGAGCCTGAGAAGGAGATGGAGCATCAGGATGGACCATTGAGAGAGGGACCGGTTGAGACTTGGACTGAGCAGAGTCTTCAACTTGTTCCACTTCGTTACCATGAGTTTCAGAGGAGGGTTCCACATAGATGGTTTCGGTGTCCCCAGTCTCTTCAGGAATGGCCGGCTTAGGAGGAAGAGTAGGAGGAGCAAGAGGAGCAACAAAAGGTTCGGGTGGACGCAGCACCTCAAGTATGATATCAGCATCATCAAACTTGTTTTCACGCCATCTGATAGGAGGCATAGGCAGAACATCTCTAGGATAAAGAGGTATCCCAAAGATATCGTCTTCGATCATGAAGGTTGCTTCACGGATTCGATATTGTCTCGGGTAGACTCGAATCTCAGCTTTCTCCTCAACTGATAAACCAGATGATGACGCTTCTTGGGAGCATCTCCAGATGTGATTTTCCCAATATATCCTAGCATCTAGGTCAAATCTGAAGCGAGGATCTTTCTTCCATATACTTTCGAGAGCCCCAGAGTCATCTCGATGTTTTGTCCAAAACAGGGGATCAAAAGCATGTTGGTAAGGCAGCGTCCATGACTCAAGCTTTTTGCGAAGGTCCTTATCCTTGTTGGGATCTAGGATAGGGAGCCTTGGGCAAGCTCGAGGAGGAACAACTCCTACGCTAGTGCGAGAAGACTTTGACCAAAATCTCTTAGGAAGGTTGTGATGGATCTTAGCTTCTCGAGGCATATCACACTCCTTCCGCACAGCATAGTAAGGAAGAAAGTCTCGGACATCAGAATACTCCTTCCAAGATGATGGATAGCTTGGAATGAAAGAAAGGTCGGGATCAAGGATGAAGTTACTTAAGCCATACGTCCTTGCCCTTCTTTCATACTCCGTCTTGCAACCTCTCTTGGCTTCATGGCGAAGAACAACATGCCTCTTTATATTGTAATGGCACCATTTGAATGCCTTGTCCTTGATGAGGTTGGAAAAGATTTTCCTTGGAGGAAAAGTCTTCTTCTCAAGGTAGGTAACCAAAGGTCCATGGGCATTGTAAGTTTCAGAGGGCAGAGGTTGAGTTGAAGTGTATGGGATGGGTTGGTAGACAAGTTTAGGGGGTAAGGTGGATGATGTGGAGGGTTGTTCAAAATCATATTCGGGTAATGGAAAGGGGCTTTTGGGGTGAGGTTCAGTAGTGGGGGGTGAGCGTTTAAGGAATAGAACAGGAAATTTGCGTTTAACATCAGCCCAAATTGAGCATTTGTTGTTGTAGTCTACTCCAGGGAGGCGTCTATATTTGCTTAAGGGAAAGATCCGTCTAGGGTAGGGGGCACCATAGGGTTGGAAGGGATGATCTCCCCAGGGTGTGAACCAATCCTCGGGTTCATTTGGTGAGGCTAGAGTTTGGGTTTGTGGTAGGTTAGTGGGTGAGGGAGGTGGGGAAGGTTCAAAGGTTAAGTCTTCTATCTCGGATGATTGGACGATAGGAGAAATAATAACTGAACTGGAGATAGGTTCAGTATTACCTTTCGTCTTTCTTCGAGATGAACTTGCCCTTGTAGAGAGAGGTGCAGCAGGTGCGGTTTCCAATCTTGGTCCTTTTACTACCCTGGAGATGGGTAGATTGTCCTCTTCATCTTCATCTATGGGAGCTAGAACCAGCTTCCTTTTTCTTGAAGGTTGGACGATGGGCTTTGGACGAGATGAAGAAATTGAAGGTTGGACGATTGGCTTTGGACGAGACGAAGAAGTCTTAGCTATTGGACGAGCTCGTTCAGCAGAGTGTCTAGCAGAGACACATTGTTCAGACGCTTCTTCTGATCCTTGCGTCTGAGCTCCTTTTTGCTTTTCCTCAAGTTTGGACTTTTTAAAGCAGTCCAACTGCATCATTACCAAACTTTGCCTGCTAAACTCAGGCTGATGCACCCGTTCAATCCCATGAACTCCATAGTATTTGAACTTTCTTTCTGGAGCCAAGTTCTTGAGGTCGTCATAGACCATGTGCTTCTCAAATATTTTGGAGAGAAGGGCGCCATAGATGAGTGCAGTGTTCTTCCCAGAGCCTTCAATGGCATATTTGAAGAAGGAAAAGAGGAGGTGGGGAAGGTTTATTTGCCTTTCAAGAATCAGATGAACTAGGCAGAACTGATGAGCCTTTGAAACATTATCCTTTGACCCAACTTTATGAAGGATAGCCTTGTTCAAGATTTGGTGAAGAACCCTAGCCTTGTCAGTCATCTTTGAGGCTATGAGCTTGTCACCAGAGTTTTTCAACAAACAATCTCTGATGGTGGAAGCATCACCAATCTCTTCTTCCCAGTTATCTTCAACAGTTATGCCTGATTGAGCGCACCCAGTTGCATTAGAGATTGTTGCTTCAGATACTATGACTTCAGTATCAAGCACCTTGTTGCGAATCTCTCTTGCAGAGACAATGGGGTTTGTCCAGAACTCCCTAACAAGAGCAGGGTAGATTACTGGAGAACCTTCAAAGTAGCTTGACCATCCAGCGGCATGGATGTTGGAGAAGATGTCAATCCCATTATCAGCTAGGAATTGTAGGTTAAACTTGTACTCGACCATAACATCAGCAGTCTGAGCATTGAAGGTTTTTCCTTTACCTTTTGAGCCAGCAGCAGAAGAGGTTGCCATGGTTTCAGAGAGGATGTTGAAAGAGAAGAGTTTTTTCAGAAAGGGTTTTCCTTTTCGAAGAAGCAAGAAGAAAGGTTAAAGCTTTTTGTAAAGGTTGGATTTTTATCAAAGAGCAAAACTTAGGTTTTAAAAGGAAGAAGAAGAGAGAGCGAAAGCCTTTCGTATTTTCAAAGAGAGAGAGAGAGCGAAACGACGTGCATTAAATGTCTGACACACGTTCAGACTTTGAAACCGTAAAAAGCATTTTTGGCAAATAAAAAAGATAAAGAACTGACTCAGTTAAGGGAATGAAGGATAATATTTCATTCGACAAAGATTGAGTTTCATTAATGCATTAGACGATCATTCAGAAATTACATTGGACGAGCATATATTGGACGTAATGCAAATATTGGACGCATGCATTGGACTCTCAGTTAATCAATAAAATGCATGTTCAGATATTTTCTTATAAATAAAAACCTATCTACGGCTAAAGGTTTAGTGAAGATATCTGCCCATTGATGGTCAGTATCAACAAATTGAATATCTATTGTTCCTTTTTGCACATAGTCCCTAATAAAATGATGTTTTATTTCTATATGCTTTGCTCTAGAATGCAGTATGGGGTTCTTTGATAAATTAATAGCAGCAGTGTTATCACACATTATAGGGATGTTGCTTACAAACACGTTGTAGTCTTCCAACTGATGTTTGATCCAAAGCAGTTGTGAGCAGCAGCTGGCTGCAGCAATGTACTCAGCTTCAGCAGTTGATAGAGCAATTGTGCTTTGCCTTTTGCTTGACCATGAGACGAGATTAGCACCAATGAAGTGACACCCTCCACTTGTGCTTTTCCTTTCTATTCTGTCTCCAGCATAGTCAGCATCACAGAATCCAACTAATCTGTATTCATCAATTTTCTTATACAAAAGACCCAGATTAGTAGAACCTTTTAAGTATCTAAAGATTCTTTTTACTGCTGAGAGATGAGACTCTCTTGGATCAGATTGAAAACGAGCACATAAGCAAACGCTAAACATGATATCAGGTCTGGATGCAGTTAGATATAAGAGGGAACCAATCATACCTCTATATACCTTTTGGTCTACCTTTTTATCTTTATCATCTTTGTTTAGCACGGACGTTGGATGCATTGGTGTATTCATAGGTTTGCAATCGTCCAACTTGAAGCGTTTTAGAAGCTCCTTTGTGTACTTCGTCTGATGAATGTACACTCCGTCTGAAGTTTGCTTTACTTGAAGTCCGAGGAAGAATTTTAGTTCTCCCATCATGCTCATTTCAAACTCCCTTTGCATTAATTCAGAAAACTCTTGGCAAAGAGATTCATCAGTTGCACCAAATATTATATCATCAACGTAAATTTGAGCAACAATAAATTCCTTTTTATTTACTTTTCTAAAAAGAGTTGTGTCCACTTTTCCTCTCGAGAAGCCATTCTCCATTAGGAAAGAGCTGAGTCTCTCATACCAAGCTCTAGGAGCTTGCTTGAGTCCATATAAAGCTTTCTTAAGCTTATATACATGCTCAGGACGGTTCTGATCTTCAAAACCGGGTGGTTGGAGAACATATACTTCTTCATTAATTACACCATTTAGAAATGCACTTTTTACATCCATTTGGTAAAGCATGATGTTATGATGTGCAGCATATGAAAGTAAGATGCGTATAGCTTCTAATCTAGCTACTGGAGCAAAGGTTTCAGTATAGTCAATACCTTCCTCTTGTGAGTAGCCTTGGGCAACTAGCCTTGCTTTATTCCTTACCACCTTGCCATCCTCGTCCAGCTTGTTGCGATAGACCCACTTGGTTCCAATTACAGACTTATCCTTAGGCAGGGAGACCAGCGTCCAAACGTCACTACGTTGAAACTGGTTGAGCTCTTCTTGCATAGCGAGGATCCAGCACTCGTCCAATAAGGCTTCGTCCACAGACTTTGGTTCCATCTCAGAGATGAATGCTGAGTCAGCTTGCTCTCTGAAAGTTGACCTTGTCCGGACGCTATCATTAGGTTTGCCAATGATTTGATCCTCGGGATGATAAGTTCTGAATTGCCATGAACGAGGGGTATTTACAGCTTGCTGAGACGATGATGCGTCCATCGTAGCGTCTGATGCCTCATCTTTGTTGGTTGTTGGACGAGCATCTGAATCATTCAGATTCATATCTGCAAAAGAATCATCTAGCTCTGATAATCTCTTATCAAGCTGTTTGTCATCAAATTTAACATGAATGGATTCTTCAACAATCAACGTTCTAGAGTTATAGACTCTAAAAGCTTTAGACGTTTCAGAGAATCCTAACAATATTCCATTATCTACTTTGGCATCAAACTTTCCTAGTTGATCCTTAGTATTTAAAATAAAACATTGACATCCAAAGGGGTGGAAATAAGAGATGTTGGGTTTGCGTCCTTTCCACAATTCATAAGGAGTCTTATTCAAGATTGGTCTTATGTATATTCTATTTTGAATATAGCAGGCAGTATTTACAGCTTCAGCCCAGAAGTGCTTAGGGACAGAATTATCACTGAGCATTGCCCTAGCCATCTCTTGCAGAGATCGGTTCTTCCTCTCAACAACACCGTTTTGTTGAGGAGTTCTAGGAGCAGAGAAATTGTGATGAATACCACTTTCATCACAGAACCTTTGAAAGAGCTCATTTTCAAATTCGCCACCATGATCACTTCTGATCGAGCTGATGAATACGCCTTTTTCATTCTGAACTCGCTTACAGAATATAGAAAAGACCTTGATAGACTCATCCTTGTGAGCAAGGAACTTAACCCATGTCCATCTAGTATAGTCATCTACTATGACAAGTCCATATTTCTTACCACTGACAGAGGCCGTCCTTGTTGGACCAAACAAATCAATATGCAACAATTCCAGTGGTCTAGAAGTACTAACAATGTTTTTGGACTCAAACGAGTTCTTAACTTGTTTTCCTTTTTGACAAGCGTCACAGAGAGCATCTGATCTAAACACAATCTTTGGTAAACCTCTTACAAGGTTATGCTTGTTTAGTTTAGAGATTAATCTCATACTAGCATGACCAAGTCTTTTGTGCCAGATCCATCGCTCATCTTCGACAGACACTAGGCATGATACACTTTGAGTTGAGAGTTCCCCCAAATTAATCTTGTACAGATTATTTTGCCTTTTGGCAGTGAATAAGATGGACCCATCAGGGTTCTTGACCATACATTCACCTTTATTGAAGGAAACAACAGACCCACTGTCACATAATTGACTTATGCTAAGCAAGTTGTGTTTTAATCCTTCAACCAGAAGAACATTATCAATAGAGGGAAGAGGATACTTACCAATCTTACCTATTCCTACTATCTTACCCTTCTGGTTGCCTCCAAAGGTGACCCATCCATTAGACTTCTCATGGATTTCTTGGAACATACACCTTTCTCCCGTCATGTGACGTGAGCAACCACTGTCCAAGTACCAGGACTGGGGTCTTTTTCGTGTTGCTAAGTAGATCTGCAACAGGTATTATCATATTCTTAGGTACCCAGATAGACTTGGGTCCTTTTGGGTTAGTTGGTGGTCTTCGTCCATGCATTTTGTTTTTATTTTTGTAAATGCATTTTGAAGAAGTGTGACCACTCTTTCCACAAATCTTACAGTAAGTTCTGGATGCATGCAATTTATGTTCTTTTTGCTTTCCATAGGAATGAAAAGCCTTGTGATTTTTGTTGGACCCTGATATTTTCTGAGACGCATTTTGTTTCTCAGAGTCATAGCCTAGGCCAGACTTATCATGAGGTGATCTAGTGTACCTCAATATCAGGTCTAGCTTCTCTGATCCTCCAACAAGCTTAGTTACGCTTTTGGTGAGATCAGATACCTCTTGTTTTAGTCTAGTTACCTCATGAGGTTCACTGGACTCAGAGGTGAGTTTGTCAGTTAGACTGACATTCTCAGCTTTAAGCTTGTTATTCTCTTCAACAAGCTGCTTATTTAATTTGTTGGACTCTTCCAACTCCTTATTTACTTTTGACAATTTTTTCTTAAGCACGATGTATTGATGATGCAATATAGAAGAATCATTTAGCAGTTCATCATATGCTTCTTGAAGAGAGTCAGAAACGGATACCTCGTCATCTTCTGATTCAGCGTCCGAAGAGCTTTTGGCCATTAGGCAGAGATTTGAGGTAGACGAGTTCCTTGGTCTGAACAGATGTTCCAGAGCGTCCAGCTTCTCCTTAGCTGTTTGGAGTTGCGAGACCATGTCCAATCTTGGACGATCAAGGGCGTTGACAAGACACCAATTGGCATAGGCATTCTGAGAACATCGTCTGATGTCATCACTCGTCCAGTCTGTTTCATGTTTGGACGATGTTGAACCGTCCTCATGGGTAATCGTTGGACGATAATCTCCGTTTGTGAAGATGTCCCACAGCTCATAATTTTGAGCTTGGACGTATAATTGGAACATTGATTTCCAATAAGTGTAGTCTGTTCCCGTGAAGATGGGTGGAACATTCATATTCCTTCCTCTTCCACAGGTAGACTCCTGACTTCTTTCTCCGGGAACAACAAATTGTTCATCGTCCGAAGAGTCTTCATCTTGCTTGTTGGACCATAGGCATAGATTAGCCTCTTCATTTGTTTCTTCTTCTTCTTCTTCAGAAGAGTTCAAGTCCTCCCAAGTTGCCATGAAGTTCTTTTTCTTCTTTTTAAAGAACTTCTTCTTGTCCTTTAGCGTAGGACAACCAGCTTTGAAGTGTCCTGGTTTGTTACATTCAAAACAGACCAGTTGACTTTTATCCTTGGGTTCAGCATGGTCCTTGAAGCTTTTCTTTTGGAATGGCCTTCTCTTCATTCCATTTTTCTTTCTCCACATATTCTGAATCTTTCTGGAGATGAAGGACAGCTCGTCATCGTCTGATACATCATTATCAGACTGATCAGCTTCATCACTGGACTCATCAGCTTTTAAGGCTTTTGAGTTATTGGACCTATGAGCTTTCAGGGCAATCCCCTTGTTCTTCTTTCCGGGATTGTCAAGATCAAGCTCCTGCTCATGAACTTGAAGCGTCCTGACAAGATCATCCAGAGTCAAAGTGGAGAGATCTTTGGCCTGGGTGATTGCAGTGACAAGAGGTCTCCATTTCTTAGGCAAACTCCTAAGAATCTTGGTGACATTCTCCTTGGTAGTGTACACCTTTCCAAGGGATTTCAGATTGTTGATGATCGTCTGAAAGCGACCCATCATGTCAAGGATGGACTCTCCTTCAGCCATGGTGAACATTTCATACTGGCCAACCAGCATGATGATTTTAGAGTCCTTCACCTTGGTTGTCCCTTCATGGAGATTAGACAAGGTGTCCCATATTTGTTTAGCTGATTCACATGCGTGAATCTTCTGAAATTCGTCAGGACTGAGAGCACACATTAAAGCATATCTTGCTTTATGATTTTGTTCCATTCTGGCCCGTTCAGCATCTGTCCAATCGTCCTCTGCTTTGTCTGTCCCGTCAGAGTTGAGACAAACGTTAGGACCATTTGTGATTCTAGCCCAGAGAACTGAGTTTGTACTGAGGATGAAACCTTTGAATCTCTCCTTCCAGTACAGGTAGTGAGTACCGTTGAAGAACGGCGGTCTGGTCATGGAAGTGCCTTCCATGACTGGTTGACTCCCGCTTGGCATACCTGGTCCAGACATATCTGCAGTAGGATCTTTTCCTCTACACGGCAAAGTGCTCAACCCAGAGGCTGAGCTCTGATACCAATTGAAGGAACCTGTTTGAAACACAAGAAGGGGGGTTGAATTGTGTTTTAGAGAATTTTAAATTCTTTTCGTAAGCAGATAATGTTTTTCTCAAGATTGGACGCTAAAACGATTGAAAGCAAAGAGAGCTCTTCCAAACACCACGTTGGACGCTCACTTAGTTTTGACTAAGACGGAAGACAGCGTAATGAAAGGCAATTCAATCCCAGTTAGTTAATTAGATAATAAACTAAAATAAGAGTAAGGGAGAGAAAGGAACACAAAGATGTTATCCTGGTTCACTCTTCACCAAAGAGCTACGTCCAGTCCTCTCTACTTGAGAGCTTTATCCACTATAACAAAAACCTTTTGTTACAAAGTATTCAACACCTCTTCAGGCAGTATTCTCAACCTCTTCAGGTTCTCTAAGTATTCTTTTACAGACAAGCCTCTTCAGGCTCAACCAAACTAAGGTTTTGAAAAAGGTTGTTCTACTAACTCACTAAATGTGAGAATTCGAAACTAAAGCTTAGACTCTTGAAAACAACTCTACACAGAGAGTAATATGAAAGTTAGAATCAGAGTAGCTTTTCTAGCTTTGCAAGCTTTGAGATTTTCTCTTTTATCTCTTGAAGGATTTTGAATTGCTTTGTGGTGCTTCACTTCTTTTTGCTCAAGTTCGATTTCGTTCACTATTTTTTCTAATTGAGCACTTTCAAAAGATGAAGGTATATATAGCCTCTTTTCTTTGGGCAGTCTTCAGTCTTCAACGGATGGAAAAGGATCCGTTCTGATGAGCATTGAATGCATTTGATCCGTTGAGTCTGATAGCTTCTAAAGTTTCTGATCAGCAGAAAGGACTATCAGGGAGATAGCTAAAAGTGGTGCCGACATATCCTCTGAGTAGAAGAAAGTTGCCTTTTGTTTATCCAAAACAAGAAGGTCAACTTCTTTAGGTGATAGGGACATTCTGGCTTGTGCTTTTCTTTTGTACGAATCTTACAGAGAATGTTTTGTCCCACTAGTATAAGCCTTTTACATGGAATAATAATTTCAAATGCTTTTACAAAGATATTCGCGCTTGAAATGTAAAAGACATTTATTGGACTAGCTATTACAGAAGGTAACCAAAAGAGTCTTTGGACTCAATGGTTCTATAAACTATCGTCCAGTCGTAAACCAGGAATAGGTGTTGGACGAGATAGAGTCTTTGGACTATGTTGGACGAGATAACGTCTTTGGACAATATTGGACGAGACAAAGTCTTTGGACTATGGATAGTCTTTGGACTCAATTTAGATTTGTCCTGCACACTTAATATAACACGTTAGTCCATAACCAATCTTTGTTCATCTTAAATTAGCTCTTTGTTAACATCAAAACTTAAGAGATTATCTGGACCATGACCACTTTGGTTCCAACAACAGTTTCACAGCTAGAGCTTGAAGAAGGAATTTCATTCAGATAGAGATTGGATCAGATCTCGACCTCAGCAGGAAACATGTAGTTATTTCTCTTATCTTTCTTCAAAAACAAAGATCACTTCATTTCGACGAGCGTACCTCAAAATACGACATTCCGGACGCTTGATTGTCAGCAACAGGAGCTTGACTTCAATCTTCAGTGTTTCTGCTTTTGCAGCATTTGTACTTTTGTCTTTATTCACGCTTGTCTTCTCTTTCTTCTATTAGAATTGCTAATGCTTTTGTCTTCTTCTATTACAGTACTTCATGCTTCAGGACTTTATAGAAACTGATACCTTATTTTCTGGTCAAGCTTGGACATTCTATATTTTAATACTTCATTCAAAATTACATCTTCAGCCTTCATAATGTTTGTATTCTGAATAGACGCTTGATTAGCATCATCGGACGCTTTTTAAATTAGCTAAGGCGCTTGGTTATCCACTGGGCACATTCACAAGGCTGTTTAACTCGTATCATTCTTTGTTGTTAGCATATTATGCTTCTTTGACCCTCTTATAGGACGAATTAGGATTCGATGTCTTCATGAAACTTGTAGATATGGAAATTAGATTTAATGAGACACCGGTTTCATCCAATTTGGACTCCTATAGCTCAATATATGGTCTTCAGACGCGTCAGGAACATCACGTCACCAACTTACGGATGCAATTTGACAGAGATAGAGATCGATTTCGCTCTTGACCTCTTCATGAGAGTTGCGGATATTTCTCTACGCCATCCAAAGATACCAAGATCGATGCTTTTGAACACTAGAAGCTCCAAAAATTGTCAGCAGACGCTTGCATGTTCTGATTGTCATGAACAATATCATATCTCAAGCTTGCAGAAGGAATTTCACTCAGATCGGGATTGGATCAAATCTCGACTGCTGCAGTAAATATGTTGGTATTTATCTTATCTTTCTAACAAACCAAGATCATTTCATTTCAACGAGCATACCCCAAAATACGACGTTTCGGACGCTTGCTTATCGGCAGCAGGCGCTTGACTTCAATCTTCAGTGTTTTTGCATTTGCGGCTTTTGTACTTTTGTCTTTATTTGTGCTACTTTTCCCTTTCTTATATTAGATTTGGTGAAGCTTTTGTCTTCTACTATTACAATACTTGATATTTCAGAACTTTATCGAAAAGTGTACCTCATTTTCTGGTCAAGCTTGGACTTTGAATATCTTAATACTTCATTCTAAATTACTTCTCCAGCCATCATAATGTTCTGTATTCTGAGTAGATGACTGATCAGCTTCACCGTAGGAGTCTTAAATGAACTAAAGAGCTTGCTTATCCATTAGGCACATTCACAAGTTTGTTTAACTTGTTGCGTTCTGTCGAGTTAGCGTATTATGCTTCTTTGACCCTCTTAATGCACGAATTTGGATTTGATGTCTCCATGAAACGTGTAGATATGGATATTAGAATTAATGAGACACTGGTTTCATCCAATTCGGACACCTATAGATCAATATATGGTCATCAGACGCTACAACAGTATGACTGTCAGTAACAACATCAAGTCACCAACTTACGGATGAAATTTGACAAAGATAGAGATCGATTTCACACTTGACCTCTTCATGAGAGTTGGGGATATTTCTCTAAGCCTTCCAACGATACCAAGATCGATGCTTTTGAACTCCTAAAGCTCCTGAAATAGACAGCAGACGCTTGCACGCTCTGATTGTCACGAATAGTATCACAACTGGAGATTGAAGATGGAATTTCACTCATATAGAGAGTGGATCAGATCTCGAACTCTGCAGGAAACATGTAGGTCTTTCTCTTATTATTCCTAAAAAACAAAGATCACTTCATTTCGACGAGCGTACCTCAAAATATGACGTTTCGGGCGCTTGATTGTCAGCAGCAGGTGCTTGACTTTAATCTTCGGTGTTTCTGCTTTTGCAACATTTGTACTTTTGTCTTAATTCACGCTTGTCTTCTATTTCTTCTATTAGAATTGCTGAAGCTTTTGTCTTTTTCTATTACAGTACTTCATGCTTCAGGACTTTATAGAAACGGGTACCTTATTCTGGGCAAGCTTGGACTTTCAATATCTTAATACTTCATTCAAAATTACTTCCCCAGCCTTCATAATGTTTGTATTCTGAATAGACGCTTGATTAGATTCACCGGACGCTTCTTAAATTAGCTAAGGCGCTTGGTTATCCACTGGGCACATTCACAAGTCTGTTTAACTCGTAGCATTCTTAGTAGTTAGCGTATTATGCTTCTTTGACCCTCTTAATGCACGAATTAGTATTTGATGTCTTCATGAAACGTGTAGATATGGATATTAGCTTTAATGAGACACATGTTTTATCCAATTCGGACACCTACAGCTCAATATATGGTCATCAGACGCTACAAAGTAATGACTATCAGGAAAACATCACATCACCAACTTACGGATGCAATTTGTCAAAGATGGAGTTCGATTTCGCTCTTGACCTCTTCATGAGAGTTACGGATATTTCTCTAAGCCTTCCAACGATACCAAGATCGATGCTTTTGAACACCTGAAGCTCCAGAAATTGTCAGCAGACGCTTGCATGTTCTGATTGTTTTGAACAGTATCATATCTCAAGCTTGAAAAGGAATTTCACTCAGATCAGGATTGGTTCAGATCTCGACTTCTCCATGAAACATGTAGGTATTTATCTTATCTTTCTAACAAAACCAAGATCACTTCATTTCGACTAGCGTACCTCAAAATACGACGTCTCGGACGCTTGATTATCGGCAACAGGCGCTTTACTTCAATCTTTAGTGTTTTTGCTTTCGCAGCATTTTTACTTTTGTCTTTATTCACGCTTGTCTCCACTTTCTTATATTAGAATTGATGAAGCTTTTGTGCTTTTCTATTACAGTACTTCATGCTTCAGGACTTTATAGAAAAGGGTACCTTATTTTTTGGTCAAGCTTGGACTTTGAATATCTTAATAATGCATTCAAAATTACTTCTCCAGCCTTCATAATGTTTTGTATTCTGAATAGAGGCTTGATTAGCTTCACCGGACGCTTCTTAAATTAGCTAAGGCGCGTGGTTATCCACTCGGCACATTCACAAGGCTGTCAAACTAGTAGCATTCTGACCAATTCGCGTACTATTCTTCTTTGATCCTCTTAATGGCCGAATTAGGATTCGATGTCTTAATGAAACTTGTAGATATGGATATTAGCTTTAAAGAGACACCAGTTTCATCCAATTCGGACACCTACATATCAATATATGGCCATCAGACGCTACAAAGGTATGACTGTAAGGAACAATATCACGTCAAAAACTTACGGATGCAATTTGACAAAGATAGAGATCGATTTCACTCTTGGCGTCTTCATGAGAGTGGCATTTATTTCTAAGCCTTCCAACGACACCAAGATTGATGCTTTTGAACACCTAAAGCTCCAGAAATTGTCAACAGACGCTTGCATGTTCTGATTGTCATGAACAGTATCACATCTAGAGCTTGAAGATAGAATTTCACTCAGATAGAGATTGGTTCAGATCTCGACTTCTTCAGAAAACACGTAGGTATTTCTCTTGCCTTTCTTAAAAAACCAAGATCACTTCATTTTGACGAGCGTACCTCAAAATACGATGTTTTTGGCGCTTTATTATCGGTAACAGGCGCTTGACTTCAATCTTCAGTGTTTTTGCTTTTCCAGCTTTTGTACTTTTGTCTTTATTCACGCTTGTCTTCTCTTTCTCCTATTAGAATTGCTGAAGCTTTTGTCCTCTTCTGTTACAGTACTTCAAGCTCCATGGAATCAAAATTTGATTTTTGAAGGCTGCAACAACAAGCTTGGAGTCACACTCCAGCCACAAACTAAACCAACCTTTGGAATGAGCAATTTCAATGGCAAACATTGCACCAAAATGCTCAGCCTCCATAGCTGAATGGACATCACGATTAGATGAAAAACAACCAATAATTTCAGCTCTACCACCTCTAAAAATTCCACCACAAGAAGAGGGACTAGGGCAACCAAAGGTAGCTCCATCTGTATTGCATTTCACCCAGTTAGGAATGGGAGGCTGCCATTGGACAGTTATGATTTTAGGAGCAGAGGGGAGTCGAGGAGCAACCTTAAACTGCCTTAAGAAATGCAGATCAGAGGAAGCAGCAGTTCTGTTTTTTGAGCCGATGTTTCCAGCTAGAGCAGCATTAGCAAAAATGAGAGTTTTAGTAGCATGAAGAGTAACTCTTGTGTCTTTAAATTTTAATTTGTTTCTGCAATACCAAACAGTACAGAAAACATTTATAATTCCAGCAATAATCAAATCAAGAACCTGCAAGCTCCAATTTTCCTTACAAATACTGAGAACAGAATCAAAACTGGTGCAATCAATATGACAATTGAGTAAAATCTCAAACCAACTCCAAATATCTACCGCAAAAGGGCAAGTAAGAAACAAATGTGTGGCTGTCTCAGCAGCCTTGCCACAAAGAGAACAAAAGGACACCACATGACAGCCTCTATGCCATAAATTTTCATCTGTTGGCATTTTCCCATGAAGGATTCTCCAGAGGATAAATGACTTGGAAGGTGGAATACTCTTTTTCCAAATGATATTAAACCAGTTCAAGGCATGACCTACTGGTTTAACAAATTGATAAGCTTCCTTGAAGCTCAATTCACCCGATGCTGATTTATTCCAGACCAAATAATCAGTAGTAGCTTGTTTAGGGATAATAATCTTCTTTATCTCATCCTCTAAATCAGGAAAACGAGTTAATTATCCAACTGGAATAGACCAATTCCCATCCACAATAAAATCTCTCACCTTAGACTTGAGAGAGTGATGAAGATGATCAGGTATATCATAGATTTGCACAATAGGAGCAGACAACCATTGATCTGTCCAAAAATTTATTGATTCCCCATTCCCAATTTGCCAAGATGTATTCAACATAAGCAGACTAAGATTTGCCTTAATGCTTGGCCAAAGCGATGAAGAAACATGATAAGCTATTGGTGTGTTATTTCTGAAAACTCTGGCTTTAATAAGCTTGGACCAGGAATAAGAAGAAGAAAGCATTTGCCATCCTAGTCTCAGTAAACCAGCTTTGTTAATAAACTTGATAGATCTTATGCCAAGCCTCCTTCATTCACAGGTTTACACACTTTTTTCCAAGCAACAATGACAATCTTTCTTTTATTAACATCTCCAGACCAAACAAAGTTCCTAATCCAACCCTCCACATCTTTCAACAAAGAAGCAGGCCAATTGTAGCTTTGAAAACTGTAAAGCAACATGCCAACTATCACTGAATTAACTAGCTGAACTCTTCCCGTGATGGAAAGAAGAGAGCCTTTCCAATTAGATAGCTTAGTCATCATCCTATCAACAATAGGTCTAAGATGGACCCTCTTAGGCTTTCCTTTAAACAAAGGAACACCTAAATATGTAAAAGGAATGCTGCCATAAGCAAAGCCAGTTAATTCAGCAATTTCAACCAGTCTTTTTTCTAGACATAGAGCTGCAAAAAAACTTGGACTTGTCCTAACTCACAACCTGGCCTGAGGCCAGCGCATACTGCTGGAATAAAGACATTAAGCTGGTAATACTTCTCCTAGAAGCTCGGCAAAATATCAGAATATCATCTGCATAAAGAACATGACTTGGCATATGCAATCCCCTCGGCCCTGCCATAAGCTGAAGTCTCCCATCTGTCACTAGCTTTGAAATACCTATACTCAACACTTCTTCGGCTAAACAAAATAGAAGAGGAGAAAGGGGATCACCTTGTCTCACACCCCTCTTACAACCAAAGAAACCAACACTTTTACCATTAATTGAAATAGTGAGCCTGGCAGATTGAAGAATAGTTCCAATCCAATCACAAAACTGGTCAGCAAACCCAAAAGCTCTTAGAACTTGAATCAAAAAATTCCAATCAATAGTGTCAAAGGCTTTTTTAATATCAATCTTCATTGCCATTTGCCCACCAAAAGCTTTCTTGTCTAGCAAGTTAATCGATTCTGAAGCAGTGCAGATACAATCCAAAATCTGTCTTCCTCTAACAAAGCCCCTTTGATTCTCAGAAATAAGCTTTGGAGCAATAATGGCCAATCTATCAGCCAAAACCTTTGTAATGATCTTGAATTGAAAGTTGGCTAAAGCAATGGGTCGATATTGTTCAATCTTTTCAGCACCAGAAATCTTGGGAATTAACACAACCACATTAGAGTTTAGGTTTGGAAGGATCCATCCATGCTTGAAGAATTGAGAGACAGCATTATGCACATCATCAGCTATAATATCCCAGTATTTATGGAAAAAGAATCCACCAAAGCCATCGGGCCCAGGAGCACTATTTCCATTTAATGAAAACACAGCAGATTTGACTTCCTCCACGGAAGGAACATGAGTGATCATTACATTATCTTGATGAGAAACCAAGGAGGGAATCACCTACTGAATTAGATCATTAGGTTGACATTGATTCTCAGAAGCAAACATTCCTTCATAGTACTGTAAAATGTGCTGCTCAATATCTGTATTTGAAGACAAAACTTGATCACCATTTTCAAAATAGAAATTTGCTTTGTGGCCTGTCTAATCTTAGTCATTCGATGGAAAAATGCAGTATTCCTGTCCCCATGAATATTCCAATCTAATCTAGATTTTTCCTTCCAGAAATCCTCCTCAAAATCCAAAGCCTTTTGTAACTCCACTTGAGCAGTTTTCTCTTTGTCAAACAACTCATCAGAGAGACTAAAGAGATTAATATCCTGCTGAATAGCATCGACATTGTTCAGAGCAGTTTTGACCATACTATTAACATTACCAAAGCAATCCTTGTTCCACTGCTTTAACTTCATTTTCAATTTATTTAATTTTTGAGTGAGAACATACATTGGACAGGCAATAATATTTTCTTTCCACACAGACTCAACAATATGAACACAATCAGGGTGAGCAGCCCATATCTTCATGAATTTAAAAGAGGAACCATGATCTCTGACCTCATTTTTCATGTTCAAAAGCAGAGGGAAATGGTCTGATTTGCTTCTTATGAGAGTGCAACGATCTATACTATTCCAGAAGTCAATCCAAGCAACATTACAAATGGATCTATCAAGCCTTTTTTCAGTATAAGCACTTTACTTCCTGCCACTAGTCCAAGTGAACTGAGAACCTCTTGTATTAATATGAATATATTGTCCAGCATCAGACCAATTTCGAAACACGTCACAGGAAATTCTACTAGGAGATCCTCTACCTCTATATTCATGAGCTCCAAGAATTGCATTGAAATCACCTATAAAGCACCAAGGTCCAGGATTATTTGACTCAAGAGTAGTCAACTCATTCCAAAGGGATCTTCTTACAATGTAGTTAGTTGAAGCATAGATGGCTGAAATAAACAACTCCTGCATTTCAACAAAAACTGAGAAAGACATATGTTGATCAGACCTGACAAGGATAACAGGATCAAAGGAGGTCTTAAAAAAGCACCAAATATTCGGAGCAATGGTTACCCTATCATTAATTTAAGCTATTAACAAAACCCTTTGAAAGCTTAGAATATTCAATCCAAGGTTCTGAAATAAATAAGAAGTCTGGCTTACGAAGATAGCAAAGCTTTTTAAGAACTAATCTAGAATCTAAGTTACCAATACCTCTTATATTCCAGTATAAGATCTTCATTATTGACAAGCTTTAGACGTTCCACCCTTTGATCGGGTTGTATAACTAGCAGATTTTAAATTTTCTGTCCTCTGTTTCCTCTGCCTTAACTTCTTTTTTCATGATTTTGACAAAACCTGAAAGAACTCTGCCTCTTTCACTTGATCTTGAGAAGTATTTAAATATTTAGAGCCATTAGAAACATCATTTGTATCATCCTGAACATCTATGAAATCATCTTGAGCAGTATTATCCTGGCTCTGCTGATCATCACATTGATCCTTGTCCCAAAGCTTCCCTCTAGTCGCAATATGTAAATCTCTGGCAACCAAAGGATTGTCTATATTATGAGGGGTTTGAAACAGTTGACCATTTATAGCATCTTCTGCAGAGGCAAATTTTTGGAAGCCACTGGAAGCATCAACATTAGGAGAATTGGGCACAGAATTAGGAACAAAGGATTCAGATTTTTCCTCAGAAGCAGCCTCAACAGCAATTTGCTCCAACACATAAGGAGTATTACTTGGAAGGAAAAGACCTTTATTTCCTTCAAGAACTCTGATATCTTCAATAATAGGATCCTTATTCAAAACATGAGTGTCATCAGGCTGATGCAACATATTATCCTCTTCTTGTTTTTCATCATTTAGCATTATCAGATCAGCCTCATTAACACACTCATTTATGACATCATTAATATTACTAGGCTCACCATCATTATTTATATTTTTCCCATTCTGATCACCAGCAATATCTTGTTGCTTAGGAACATATCGAAGAACTGTTTTCTTAGGATGCAAGGCAACAGTATTACTCTTTTTACCGACTTGATCCTTCTTGATTTCTTGATATTTCGGATTATTCTTACAATCATGAACAGCGTGCCCAATTGTTACACATGAACTGCAGAAAGGAGGAAGATACTCATACTGGATATCAACCGGAAAGGCATAGTTATCTCTCTCAACTAATATCTGATCTTGTAAGGGTTTTGATAAGTCAACTTCTATCAAAATGCGTGCATAATGACCCAAATATCTATTACTCGTGGCTTCATCAAGGGCAACTGGGATTCCCACTCCTCTGGCAATAGCAAACAGAGAGTTTTTTCTCCAGTATTCTTGAGGTAAACAATGAATACGAATCCAACATTGGCAATTGGTTTGCTTCACAAAATAAGGATTAAAGTCCGGAGTCCATGAGAAAACCTTTAATGATCCTGGATGCATTGGCCAAGATCCCACAGCAAGAACACTCCTTAACTCTTCAATGGAGGAAAAAGCAAATTCATAAAAACCCTTTCCAATGGGGGTCACACGCCAATTTCCTATAGACTTCCATACTTTTTGCAATTTCATACGTAAATAAGCAATCTTAATAGGAGCATCACCCTTTGTTAAAACAAGTCTACCATGCAAATGATTTTTGCACCCTTCAGCCCCAGCTATATATTCTTTTTGAGGGATTTTAACAGCAACCACATCTCCCTTCATACATAGGATAGGGAGTCGACTCAATGGCACATCACATGCATTATTCAATGCCTGCGCAAAGGTTTTCTTTACGTGAGATGAAGCTGATTGAGAAGAAGGAGAAAGAGAGGAAATATTAGGCTTAGGAGAATGAGATGAAGAAGGAGGAGGAATGTTCAAATCGGGGAACAATAGTTCCCACAGGCATTCTGAAAAAGTTGTCATGGTGCAATCACCATGCAAACCCTAGCAGAGCAAAATAAGGATTAGCATGCGGCTCTATTTCCAAGTATCATCAGTTAGCAGAGTTGAAGAAGCCAAGCTTGGACTTTCAACGTCTTAATACTTCATTCAAAATTACTTCTCCAGCCTTCATAATGTTTGTATTCTGAATAGACGCTTGATTAGATTCACCGGACGCTTCTTAAATTGTCTAAGGCGCTTGATTATCCACTGGGCACATTTACAAGGCTGTTTAACTCATAGGATTCTTAGCAGTTAGCGTATTATGCTTCTTTGACCCTTTTAATGGACGAATTAGGATTCGATGTCTTCATGAAACTTGTAGATATGGATATTAGATTTAATGAGACGCCGGTTTCATCCAATTCGGACACCTACAGCTCAATATATGGTCATCGGACGCTACATAGGAATGACTGTCAGGAACAACATCACGTCACCAACTTACGGATGCAATTTGACAAAAATAGAGATCGATTTCGCTCTTGACCTCTCCATGAGGGTTGCGGATATTTCTCTAAGCCTTCCAACGATACCAAGATCGATGTTTTTGAACACCTAAAGCTCCAGAGTTTGTTAGCAGATGCTTGCATGTTCTGATTGTCATGAACAGTATCACATCTCAAGCTTGAAGAAGGAATTTCACTCGGATCGGGATTGGTTCAGATCTCGACGTCTCCAGGAAACATGTGGGTATTTATTTTATCTTCCTAAAAAAAACCAAGATCATTTCATTTCGACGAACGTACCCCGAAATACGATGTTTCGGACGCTTGCTTATCGGCAGCAGGCCCTTGACTTCAATCTTCAGTGTTTTTGCTTTTGTAGCTTTTGTACTTTTGTCTTTATTTGCGCTTCTTTTGTCTTTCTTCTATTGGATTTGCTGAAGCTTTTGTCTTCTGCTATTACAATACCTGATATTTCAGAACTTTAACGAAAAGGGTACCTCATTTTCTGGTCAAGCTTGGACTTTGAATATCTTAATACTTCATTCGAAATTACTTCTCTAGCCATCATGATGTTCTGTATTCTAAGTAGACGATTGATTAGCATCTCCGTAGGAGTCTTAAATGAGCTAAGGCGCTTGGTTATCCACTGGGCACATTCACAAGGTTGTTTAACTAGTTGCGTTCTGTCGAGTAAGCGTATTATGCTTCTTTGACCCTCTTAATGCACGAATTAGGATTCGATGTCTTCATGAAACGTGTAAATATGGATATTAGATTTAATATGACACTAGTTTCATCCAATTTGGACACCTACAGCTCAATATATGGTCATCGGATGCTGCAAAGGTATGACTGTCAGTAACAACATCACGCCACCAACTTATGATTGCTATTTGACAAAGATAGAGATCGATTTCGGACATGACCTCTTCATGAGAGTTGCGGATATTTCTCTAAGCCTTCCAACGATACCAAGATCGATGCTTTTGATCACCTAAAGCTCCTGAAATAGACGACAGACGCTTGCACGCTCTGATTGTCACGAACAGTATCACAACTGGAGCTTGAAGAAGGAATTTCACTCAGATAGAGATTGGATCAGATCTCGACCTCAGCAGGAAACATGTAGGTCTTTCTCTTATGTATCCTAAAAAACAAAGATCACTTCATTTTGACGAGCGTACCTCAAAATACGACGTTTCGGGCGCTTGATTGTCGGCAGCAGGCGCTTGACTTTAATCTTCAGTGTTTTTGCTTTTGCAACATTTGTACTTTTGTCCTTATTCACGCTTGTCACCTCTTTCTTCTATTAGAATTGTTGAAGCTTTTGTCTTCTTCTATTACAGTACTTCATGCTTCAGGGCTTTATAGAAATGGGTACCTTATTCTGGGCAAGCTTGGACTTTCAATATCTTAATACTTCATTAAAAATTACTTCTCTAGCCTTCATAATGTTTGTATTCTAAATAGACGCTTGATTAGATTCACCGGACGGTTGTTAAATTAGCTAAGGCGCTTGGTTATCCACTGGGCATATTCACAAGTCTGTTTAACTCGTAGCATTCTTAGCAGTTAGCGTATTATGCTTCTTTGACCCTCTTAATGCACGAATTAGGATTTGATGTCTTCACGAAACGTGTAGATATGGATATTAGCTTTAATGAGACACTGGTTTCATCCAATTAGGACACCTACAGCTCAATATATGGTCATCAGACGCTACAAAGTAATGATTGTCAAGAAAACATCACGTCACCAACTTACGGATGCAATTTGACAAAGATAGAGTTCGATTTCGCTCTTGAACTCTTCATGAGAGTTTCGGATATTTCTCTAAGCCTTCCAACGATACCAAGATCGATACTTTTGAACACCTAAAACTCCAGAAATTGTCAGCAGATGCTTGCATGTTCTTATTGTTACGAACAGTATCACATCTCAAGCTTGAAGAAGGAATTTCACTCAGATCGGGATTGGTTCAGACTCGACTTTTCCATGAAACATGTAGGTATATATCTTATCTTTCTAACAAAACCAAGATCACTTAATTTCGACGAGCGTACCTCAAAATACGACGTTTCGAACGCTTGATTGTCGGTAGCAGGTGCTTAACTTTAATCTTTAGTGTTTTTGATTTCGCAGCATTTTTACTTTTGTCTTTATTCACGCTTGTCTCCTCTTTCTTATATTAGAATTGATGAAGCTTTTGTGTTTTTCTATTACAGTACTTCATGCTTCAGGACTTTATAGAAAAGGGTACCTTATTTTCTGGTCAAGCTTGGACTTTGAATATCTTAATACTTCATTCAAAATTATTTCTCCAGCCTTCATAATGTTTTGTATTCTGAATATACGCTTGATTAGATTCACCGGACGCTTCTTAAATTATCTAAGGCGCGTGGTTATCCACTCGGCACATTCACAAGGCTGTCAAACTAGTAGCATTCTGACCAATTCGCGTACTATTCTTCTTTGATCCTCTTAATGGCCGAATTAGGATTCGATGTCTGAATGAAACTTGTAGATATGGATATTAGCTTTAAAGAGACACCAGTTTCATCCAATTCGGACACCTACATATCAATATATGGCCATCAGACGCTACAAAGGTATGACTGTCAGGAACAATATCACGTCAAAAACTTACGGATGCAATTTGACAAAGATAGAGATCGATTTCACTCTTGGCGTCTTCATGAGAGTGGCATTTATTTCTAAGCCTTCCAACGATACCAAGATTGATGCTTTTGAACACCTAAAGCTTTAGAAATTGTCAACAGACGCTTGCATGTTCTGATTGTCATGAACAGTATCACATCTAGAGCTTGAAGATAGAATTTCACTCAGATAGAGATTGGTTCAGATCTCGACTTCTCCAGGAAACACGTAGGTATTTCTCTTGCCTTTCTTAAAAAACCAAGATCACTTCATTTTGACGAGCGTACCTCAAAATACGATGTTTTGGGCGCTTTATTATCGGTAACAGGCGCTTGACTTCAATCTTCAGTGTTTTTGCTTTTCCAGCTTTTGTACTTTTGTCTTTATTCACGCTTGTCTTCTCTTTCTCCTATTAGAATTGCTGAAGCTTTTGTCTTCTTCTGTTACAGTACTTCAGGCTCCAGGACTTTATAGAAAAGGGTACCTTCTTTTCTGGTCAAGCTTGGACTTTGTTTTTTTTTTTTTTTTTTTATATAAATTACAGTAAAAGCCTCGTTAAAACCTTCTGATGCAAAACCCTCCTTAGGGAAAAAACATCTAGAAGGAAAAAGAGTGCTCAAACTGCTTATTCATTAATAAATAAAGAAAAAGATACAATTGGGGGACATAAAGCCTTGACCCGAAAGAAAAGTAAAGCAGCCATCCTCAAAAGAGGACATAACAAAACAGACATAAAATAGACACTCAAGCAAACCTATAAAAAGGTAGACCAATCCTATTCCTATGAAAGTCATCAATGACCAAATTTGGAACCATATCCCACCAAATGAAACCGGAGATAGAGGAACCATAAGCAGCTAGCTTATCAGCACAAGAATTTCGTTCTCTGAATTTGTGAGAACAAACAAAATGCAGATGCTTCAACAATTCCAAGCAATTGATCCAACGATTTCTAAGCTTCCATGGAATCAAAATTTGATTTGTGAAGGCTGCAACAACAAGCTTGGAGTCACACTCCAGCCACAAACTAAACCAACCTTTGGAATGAGCAATCTCAATGGCAAACATTGCACCAAAATGCTCACCCTCCAAAGCTGAATGGACACCAAGATTAGATGAAAAACAACCAATACTTTCAGCTCTACCACCTCTAAAAATTCCACCACAAGAAGAGGGACTAGGGCAACCAGAGGCAGCTCCATCTGTATTGAATTTCACCTAGTTAGGAATGGGAGGCTGCGACAGGACAGTTATGATTTTAGGAGCAGAGGGGAGTCGAGGAGCAACCTTAAACTGCCTTAAGAAATGCAGATCAGAGGAAGCAGTAGTTCTGTTTTTCGAGCCGATGTTTCCAGCTAGAGCAGCATTAGCAAAAATGAGAGTTTTAGCAGCATGAAGAGTAACTCTTGTGTCATCAAATTTTAATTTGTTTCTGCAACACCAAACAGTACAGAAAACATTTATAATTCCAGAAATAATCAAATCAAGAACCTGCATGCTCCAATTTTCCTTTCAAATACTGAGAACAGAATCAAAACTGGTGCAATCAATATGATAATTGAGTAAAATCTCAAACCAACTCTAAATATCTACAGCAAAAGGGCAAGTAAGAAAAAAATGTGTGGCTATCTCAGCAGCCTTGCCACAAAGAGAACAAAAGGACACCACATGACAGCCTCTATGCCATAAATTTTCATCTGTTGGCATTTTCCCATGAAGGACTCTCCTGACGATAAAAGACTTGGAAGGTGGAATACTCTTTTTCCAAATGATATTAAACCAGTTCAAGGCATGACCTACTGGTTTAACAAATTGGTAAGCTTCCTTGAAGCTCAATTCACCCGAGGTTGATTTATTCCAGACCAAATAATCAGTAGCAGCTTGTTTAGGGATAATAATCTTCTTTATCTCATCCTCTAAATCATGAAAATGAGTTAATTATCCAACTGGAATAGACCAATTCCCATCCACAATAAAATCTCTCACCTTAGACTTGAGAGAGTGATGAAGATGATTAGGTATATCATAGATTTGCACAATAGGAGCAGACAACCATTGATCTGTCCAAAAATTTATTGATTCCCCATTCCCAATTTGCCAAGATGTCTTCAACATAAGCAGACTAAGATTTGCCTTAATGCCTGGCCAAAGCGATGAAGAAACATGATAAGCTATTGGTGTGTTATTTCTGAAAACTCTGGCTTTAATAAGCTTGGACCAGGAATAAGAAGAAGAAAGCATTTGCCATCCTAGTCTCAGTAAACCAGCTTTGTTAATAGACTTGATAGATCTTATGCCAAGCCCTCCTTCATTCACAGGTTTACACACTTTTTTCCAAGCAATAGTGACAATCTTTCTTTTATTAACATCTCCAGACCAAACAAAGTTCCTAATCCAACCCTCCACATCTTTCAACAAAGAAGCAGGCCAATTGTAGATTTGAAAACTGTAAAGCAACATGCCAACTATCACTGAATTAACTAGATGAACTCTTCCCATGATGGAAAGAAGAGAGCCTTTCCAATTAGATAGCTTAGTCATTATCCTATCAACAATAGGTCTAAGATGGACCCTCTTAGGCTTTCCTTTAAACAAAGGAACAACTAAATAAGTAAAAGGAATGCTGCCATAAGCAAAGCCAGTTAATTCAGCAATGTCAACCAGTCTTTTTCTAGATATAGAGCTGCAAAAAAACTTGGACTTGTCCTAACTCACAACCTGGCCTGAGGCCTGTGCATACTGCTGGAATAAAGACATTAAGCTGGTAATACTTCTCCTAGAAGCTCGGCAAAATATCAGAATATCATCTGCATAAAGAACATGACTTGGCATATGCAATCCCCTCGGCCCTGCCATAAGCTGAAGTCACCCATCTGTCACTGGCTTTGAAATACCTCTACTCAACACTTCTTCGGCTAAACAAAATAGAAGAGGAGAAAGGGGATCACCTTGTCTCACACCCCTCTTGCAACCAAAGAAACCAACACTTTTACCATTAATTGAAAGAGTGAGCCTGGCAGATTGAAGAATAGTTCCAATCCAATCACAAAACTGGTCAGCAAACCCAAAAGCTCTTAGAACTTGAATCAAAAAATTCCAATCAATAGTGTCAAAGGCTTTTTTAATATCAATCTTCATTGCCATTTGCCCACCAAAAGCTTTCTTGTCTAGCAAGTTAATCGATTCTGAAGCAGTGCAAATACAATCCAAAATCTGTCTTTGTAACGCCCCGATTTTCACGTTTTCTAATTCTTCAATATTTTAATGTCTTTATTTTATTCGAGGTCTTAGGAATGGAAATAAAATATTCCGAGACCATAGTCATGCTCGACGATATTGTAGGAAGCTACGATTAAGTTTTGAGTCAAAAACTCAAACGGAGTCCGATCTGCGTTTTTACACTGACAGTATGATTTTACTGCTCAGAAGAGCTCAGATGGACCCGTGAACGAGACAGTAAGTCTTAGAATTTGATTATCTACGTTTTGGTTAAGTTTCGTAAAAATTTCAGAAAAATAACTTCCTGACCTTCGTTCGGGCGGAATTCTCAATCGGGTGACGAACGGAGCCACATATGGACTTACTGAGACTCGCCAACAGATAATCTTGATATCACAACATCCCAGGACACTTGGGAGAGTATGCCAGAGTCGTCATGACGATCGGGAAAATCTAGACGCGAAATGACCAAAATACCCCTAACCTTAGTCTTTTGCACTTTTACCATTTTACCCTTTTGGCAAATGACCTTTTTGCCCTTAAGTGACTTGTTTTAAGGCTGAACTCAGCCCCTTCCAGCCCCTCATTCACGAAATTACTGCCCAAAGAAGAACACCATTGTTGTTCTTGAAGAGAAACTCCATTTTTCTTCTTGAAAAGCTTGAATCACTTGTTAGAATCACTCCTTGAGCAATCTTCCTTCATTTCAAGGTAAGATGACTTCTATGATCTCTTAGCTTCTTGAATATCTCTTTATTTCAAGATCAATCTTCATTTTCATGAAAATTATTTCTTAGATCCAAAACTTTGAAAATCCATAGGAAATTCTAGAAAAATCATTTTGATGTGAGACCAATTTCTTTGAACTCACCTCATCATTCTCTGTCTAAACCCAAGAGCTTATGATTCAACTCTCATCATAGCTCAAAAATCACTTTATGGCCGAATCTTACGTTGACGATCTTCAATGGTCTTTTTGGAGGTATCAGGGTTAGAAGGGCTGACATGTGACCAGTTGGTGATTCTTCTGTGTCGTGGCGAATCCGTGCAATACACTGATATCCTCTACTAGATGCCGTACTTTTCATGTTTGGTCGAGAGTGTTACCGTAAAGCCAGCTACGTGCACGTTACAAATGTTGTAGCATCTTGCTCATGGCTGGCAGAAACCGGAACATGTCCTCCCATTCACTCTCTCCGAATGTTTTGTTAGCTCCATGGAGTAGGGGTCAGAGTAGTACCCAGTGACATTGACATTGAGTCATATACATTGCATTGCATTGCATTGCATGGCTATTGATGTTTACATTTACTATTATACATCGCTGTATTGTTTAAGGATGCCTTATATTATGCTGTTAAATGTTTAGCATGCTATTATGTTGTTAACTGCTTAACATGATTTATACTGAGAACCTTTGTAAGCATGTTGGGTACGTTGTTACCCGGTGAGTCGTCCCGTTTTTGCTACTGCTGTTTTGTTGTGTTGATGAACGGGAATCTCACCCATATCTGTATGTTTTCTGCTGGTACTTGCTGTTGCTGTTTGAACAGATGGACGTGACGATGGTTCCGCTCCGCAGTCCCTTTGAGTTCGGAGGTGGACTCTTTTGCTGTTTTAGTTTTGTTGTCGGCCAGACTATGTCAGTTTTTGTAATACCTTTTGGGAGCTATGACTCCTAGTACTTATTGTATTTTCTTATGTCAGTCATACATTAGACTTATGTCTATATATAGGAATCCTTCTTGATGATGATGAATAGTGTTTTTCATCAATTTTTGATTTTTAACACTTGATTTCATCCTTAGCTTTCCTAATGCCTTTGAATCCATGAAATGAAAAACCAAGATCAATTCCTAGCTTTATTCTCTTTAGGGTGGCCGAAACCCTCTTTGTGAGAATTGTTGAGTTTGGTTTGATTGTTGTTTAATGTTGATGTTTCTGTTTTCCGTTTTCTGTTTTTGTAGTTATAATACAATATGTCCTAGAAATGCATGGTGAACCTAAGTTCATTTATTAGTATTACCTTTACTAATCCCATTACATCTTTATGTAAAGAAAAGAAAAAGAAAAATCGTATTTTTCCGCATTAATAAATATTTTCGGCCTTATAAACGTTCGGGAATGTGACACTCGGGAAAGGGTGTTGCATTATTTGGTATCAGAGCTGGCCGAGTCTTTTGGGGTTTGTAGGTTATGGTCCGTCTTGTTTGTGTTGTGTTTTCTCTGATTGTTTTCTGTGTTATTGTTTCTGAGAGAAAACAATGTTGGAGAGGATGATGACTTCGATCTATCCTTTTGTGTTGTTTGTTCTTTGTGTTGCGTTTCTGTAAGGAAGACAACACCTGTTTGTTATTCTCTGCATTATTGTTTCTGAAGAGGAATGATATTGGGCAGGAGAGTAATGTTTTGCTTTCTTGTAAGTTGTCACTCGCAGAGTTCTTCAGAACGAGTGCTTTTCCGACGAGTTGAAAGACATGGAGTTCCTGCAGCTACGTCAAGGAGGAATGTCTGTCAAAGAATATGCTGATCGTTTTGAGTCCCTGCTGAAGTCTTCAAGGTATTTCCATCTTCATCCCGATGAGGAGTGGAAGTGCACAAAGTTCGAAGAAGGTTTAAGGGACGAGATTCGAGGAGAGGTGCTACCTCTTGAGGTCAAAGAGTTCTCGGTTTTGGTAGATGAATGCTTCGTAATCGAAGATCTGATGAAGACTCGTGGAGGAAGGCAACGTCACTCTGGACCGACTAGGTTCCATAAAGGCACCAATGGTCGTGATGATAGATCTCGATGGAAACCATACTCGAAACAGCAAGGTCAACAACAACATTCTGTAGGAGGAAGCAGCGGGCGTATTAGTCAATCTGAAAGCGCCCCAAAGAAATGCATGAAGTGTGGCAATAATAATCATGTCACCAGAGGATGCTTGATCAAGGGGATCATTTGCTTCAAGTGTGGAAAGCCAGGGCATACTTCACGCGATTGTGTGCAATCAAAAGCTAGACATTCTGTCAACGATGTGCAAGCAGCGAAGCCTAAGGCAATGAGTGGAGTTTATACTGGGGATGATGCTCAGACTTCTCAAAGGGAAGATTTGATTCACGATCACATCGTCGTGGAAGGTAAAACCTTATCTGTATCTTTCCTTACCCTTAGATTTGGTGATTCTTGCACTTCCTGCAAAGCCTGTTATAATTGCGAAAGTTTGTTTGAACTGTTCTATTTTTCGTAGTGGATAGAACGTTTTTGATTGATTTAATCTGTTTGCCTCTTTCGCAAATGGATTTGATCATAGGGATGGATTGGTTATCTTGTAACTATATCCTATTAGACGGTGCAAACAAAACCTTAGTTTTCCCTGATTCGGATAATTATGGATTTGGATTGCCAACCAAGAAAACGTTTCTTTGAGAGGAGGAGCTCAACGAATACATGTTACTAACGAGTTTCCGGAAGTCTTTCTTGAAGACGTACCAAGTGTACCGCCAGTTCGAGACATCGAGTTGTGATCGATCTTGTGCCAGGAACAAGCCCAACGTCTATGGCACCTTATCATAGCACCTGCTGAGTTGGAAACCTTGAAGGAACAGTTGGTGGACTTATTGGGAAAACAGTTCATTAGACCCAGTGTGTCGCCCTAGGGAATGCTTGTGCTATTGGTGAGAAAGAAAAACGAAACATCTCGCTTATGTGTGGATTAGCGCCAGTTGAACAAAGTTACCATTAAGAACAAGTATCATCTTCCGAGGATAGATGACTTGATGAATCAGTTGAGGAGAGCGGCAGTTTTCTCCGAGATTGATTTGCGATCGGGTTATCACCAGATTCATGTGAAGGTAGAAGATGTACCAAGAACAGCGTTTCAAACACGCTATGGGCACTACGAGTACCTTGTAATGCCGTTTGGCATGACGAATACTCCTCTATATTCATGGATTACATGAATAGGATCTTTCGTCCATATCTAGATAAGTTTGTCGTTGTTTCATAGACGACATACTCATCTATTCGCGAAACCAGGAAGTACACGCTGAATATCTTAGTGTGATTCTTCAGGTTCTGAAGGAGAAACAGCTGTATGCAAAGTTGTCCAAGTGTGAGTTTTGGCTCGACGAAGTAAAGTTTTTGGGTCATGTGATTTCAAAGGAAGGATAAAGCGTTTGAATGGACTGAAGCCTGTGAGGAAAGTTTGCAAGGATTGGAGAGAAGGTTGACTACTTCACCTGTGTTAGTGCTGCCTGATCTCAAGGGAACATTTGTGTTCACACTCCTACGTATTCCTCAATGTATTAGACAATTGAGTGAATTGGTAATATGGTGTCCATTGGTCTGGACATTTTCGTATTATTTCACTGAAAGTTTTGTTATTACTATTTCTTGAGTTATAACATAAACAACTTCTTGATACTGGAAGTTTCTTGATGAAACTTAGTCTAATCACTTTTACTTTTGGTGGAGGTGATCCAGTCTGATATTCCCAAGTTTATTGGAAGGTTCTTATGAAAGAAGGAACTTTATTAGAGTCATGGATGTAAACATGTATTAGCTATGCATTTTTACACTCACGAACCTACTGAAGAATCTTTTTGCATACTGGATATTCCTATATTCATTCCAGATTGGTAAAATTCTTTTGTATACGTTCTTACTTTCTTCTGAGACCAAGACCAGGAAAAATTTTCCTTCGTTGAAAATTTCTTTCCTTAATCTTTAGCAACTGAGTAGGTTTAGTTTTAAGTCACGGAATTTCGAGGACGAAATTCTTTTAAGAGGGGTAGGAATGTAACTCCCCGATTTTCACGTTTTCTAATTCTTCAATATTTTAATGTCTTTATTTTATTCGAGGTCTTAGGAATGGAAATAAAATATTCCGAGACCATAGTCATGCTCGACGATATTGTAGGAAGCTACGATTAAGTTTTGAGTCAAAAACTCAAACGGAGTCCGGTCTGCGTTTTTACACTGACAGTATGATTTTACTGCTCAGAAGAGCTCAGATGGACCCGTGAACGAGACAGTAAGTCTTAGAATTTGATTATCTACGTTTTGGTTGAATTTCGTAAAAATTTCAGAAAAATAACTTCCTGACCTTCGTTCGGGCGGAATTCTCAATCGGGTGACGAACGGAGCCACATATGGACTTACCGAGACTCGCCAACAGATAATCTTGATATCACAACATCCCAGGACACTTGGGAGAGTATGCCAGAGTCGTCATGACGATCGGGAAAATCTAGACGCGAAATGACCAAAATACCCCTAACCTTAGTCTTTTGCACTTTTACCATTTTACCCTTTTGGCAAATGACCTTTTTGCCCTTAAGTGACTTGTTTTAAGGCTGAACTCAGCCCCTTCCAGCCCCTCATTCACGAAATTACTGCCCAAAGAAGAACACCATTGTTGTTCTTGAAGAGAAACTCCATTTTTCTTCTTGAAAAGCTTGAATCACTTGTTAGAATCACTTGATTCCTTGAGCAATCTTCCTTCATTTCAAGGTAAGATGACTTCTATGATCTCTTAGCTTCTTGAATATCTCTTTATTTCAAGATCAATCTTCATTTTCATGAAAATTATTTCTTAGATCCAAAACTTTGAAAATCCACAGGAAATTCTAGAAAAATCATTTTGATGTGAGACCAATTTCTTTGAACTCACCTCATCATTCTCTATCTAAACCCAAGAGCTTATGATTCAACTCTCATCATAGCTCAAAAAGCACTTTATGGCCGAATCCTTCTTGATGATGATGAATAGTGTTTTTCATCAAATTTTGATTTTTAACACTTGATTTCATCCTTAGCTTTCCTAATGCCTTTGAATCCACGAAATGAAAAACCAAGATCAATTCCTAGCTTTATTCTCTTTAGGGTGGCCGAAACCCTCTTTGTGAGAATTGTTGAGTTTGGTTTGATTGTTGTTTAATGTTGATGTTTCTGTTTTCCGTTTTCTGTTTCTGTAGTTATAATACAGTATGTCCTAGAAATGCATGGTGAACCTAAGTTCATTTATTAGTATTACCTTTAATAATCCCATTACATCTTTATGAAAAGAAAAGAAAAAGAAAAATCGTATTTTTCCGCATTAACAAATATTTTCGGCCTTATAAACGTTCGGGAATGTGACACTCGGGAAAGGGTGTTGCAGTCTTCCTCTAACAAAGCCCCTTTGATTCTCAGAAATAAGCTTTGGAGCAATAATGGCCAATCTATCAGCCAAAACCTTTGTAATGATCTTGAATTGAAATTTGGCTAAAGCAATGGGTCGATATTGTTCAATCTTTTCAGCACCAGAAATCTTGGGAATTAACACAACCACATTAGAGTTTAGGTTTGGAAGGATCCATCCATGCTTGAAGAATTGAGAGGCAGCATTGTGCACATCATCAGCTATAATAACCCAGTATTTATGGAAAAAGAATCCACCAAAGCCATCGGGTCCAGGAGCATTATTTCCATTTAATGAAAACACAACAGATTTGACTTCCTCCATGGAAGGAACATGAGTGACCATTACATTATCTTGATGAGAAACCAAGGAGGGAATCACCGGCTAAATTAGATCATTAGGTTGACATTGATTCTCAGAAGTAAACATTCCTTCATAGTACTGTAAAATGTGCTGCTCAATATCTGTATTTGAAGACAAAACTTGATCACCATTTTTCAAAACAGAAATTTGCTTTGTGGCCTGTCTAATCTTAGTCATTCGATGGAAAAATGCAGTATTCCTGTCCCCATGAATATTCCAATCTAATCTAGATTTTTCCTTCCAGAAATCCTCCTCAAAATCCAAAGCCTTTTGTAACTCCACTTGAGCAGTTTTCTCTTTGTCAAACAACTCATCAGAGAGACCAAAGAGATTAATATCCTGCTGAATAGCATCAACATTGTTCAGAGCAGTTTTGACCATACTATTAACATTACCAAAGCAATCCTTGTTGCACTGCTTTAACTTCATTTTCAATTTATTTAATTTTTGAGTGAGAACATACATTGGACAGTCAATAATATTTTCTTTCCACACAGACTCAACAATATGAACACAATCAGGGTGAGCAGCCCATATCTTCATGAATTTAAAAGAGGAACCATGATCTCTGACCTCATTTTTCATGTTCAAAAGCAAAGGGAAATGGTCTGATTTGCTTCTTATGAGAGTGCAACAATCTATACTATTCCAGAAGTCAATCCAAGCAACATTACAAATGGATCTATCAAGCCTTTTTTCAGTATAAGCACTTTGGTTCCTGCCATTAGTCCAAGTGAACTGAGAACCTCTTGTATTAATATGAACATACTGTCCAGCATCAGACCAATTTCGAAACTCGTCACAGGAAATTCTACTGGGAGATCCTCTACCTCTATATTGATGAGCTCCAAGCATTGCATTGAAATCACCTATAAAGCAGCAAGGTCCAGGATTATTTGACTCAAGAGTAGTCAACTCATTCCAAAGGGATCTTCTTACAATGTAGTTAGTTGAAGCATAGATGGCTGAAATAAACAACTCCTGCATTTCAACAAAAACTGAGAAAGACAAATGTTGATCAGACCTGACAAGGATAACAGGATCAAAGGAGGTCTTGCAAAAGCACCAAATATTCGGAGCAATGGTTCCCCTATCATTATAGAAAACAACTTTAAATTTAAGCTATTAACAAAACCCTTTGAAAGCTTAGAATATTCAATCCAAGGTTCTGAAATAAATAAGAAGTCTGGCTTATGAAGATAGCAAAGCTTTTTAAGAACTAATCTAGAATCAAAGTTTTAGACGTTCCACCCTTTGATCGGGTTGTATAACTAGCAGATTTTAAATTTTTTGTCCTCTGTTTCCTCTGCCTTGACTTCTTTTTTCCTGATTTTGACAAAACCTGAAAGAACTCTGCCTCTTTCACTTGATCTTGAGAAGTATTTAAATATTTAGAGCCATTAGAAACATCATTTGTATCATCCTGAACTTCTATGAAATCATCTTGAGCAGTATTATACTGGCTCTGCTGATCATCACATTGATCCTTGTCCCAAAACTTCCCTCTAGTCGCAATATGTAAATCTCTGGCAACCACAGGATTGTTTATATTATGAGGGGTTTGAAACAGTTGACCATTTATAGCATCTTCTGCAGTGGCAAATTTTTGGAAGCCACTGGAAGCATCAGCATTAGGAGAATTGGGCTCAGAATTAGGAACAAAGGATTCAGATTTTTCCTCAGAAACAGCCTCAACAGAAATTTACTCCAACACATAAGGAGTATTACTTGGAAGGAAAGGACCTTTATTTCCTTCAAGAACTATGATATCTTCAATAATAGGATCCTTATTCAAAACATGAGTGTCATCAGGCTGATGCAACATATTATCCTCTTCTTGTTTTTCATCATTTAGCATTATCAGATCAGCCTCATTAACACACTCATTTATGACAGCATTAATATTACTAGGCTCACCATCATTATTTATATCCCATTCTAATCACCAGCAATATCTTGTTGCTTAGGAACATATCGAAGAACTGTTTTCTTAGGAGGCAAGGCAACAGTATTACTCTTTTTACCGACTTGATCCTTCTTGATATTTCGGATTATTCTTACAATCATGAATAGCGTGCCCAATTGTAACACATGAACTGCAGAAGGGAGGAAGATACTCATACTGGATATCAACCAGAAAGGCATAGTTATCTCTCTCAACTAATATCTGACCTTGCAAGGGTTTTGATAAGTCAACTTCTATCAAAATGCATGCATAATGACCCAAATATCTATTACTCGTGGCTTCATCAAGGGCAACTGGGATTCCCACTCCTCTGGCAATAGCAAACAGAGAGTTTTTTCTCCAGTATTCTTGAGGTAAGCAATGAATACGAATCCAACATTGGCAATTGGTTTGCTTCACAAAATGAGGATTAAAGTCCGGAGTCCATGAGAGAACCTTTAACGATCCTGGATGCATTGGCCAAGATCCCACAGCAAGAACACTCCTCAACTCTTCAATGGAGGAAAAAGCAAATTCATAAAAACCCTTTCCAATGGGGATCACACGCCAGTTTCCTACAGACTTCCATAGTTTTTCCAATTTCATACGTAAATCAGCAATCTTAATAGGAGCATCACCTTTGTTAAAACAAGTCTACCATGCAAATGATTTTTGCACCCTTCAACCCCAGCTATATATTCTTCTTGAGGGATTTAACAGCAACCACATCTCCCTTCATACATAGGATAGGGAGTTGACTCAATGGCACATCACATGCATTATTCAATGCCTGCAGAAAGGTTTTCTTTACGTGAGATGAAGCAGATTGAGAAGAAGGAGAAATAGAGGAAATATTAGGCTTAGGAGAATGAGATGAACAAGGAGGAGGAATGTTCAAATCGGGGAACAATAGTTCCCACAGGCAATCTGAAAAAGTTGTCATGGTGCAATCACCATTCAAACCCTAGCAGAGCCAAATAAGGATTAGCATGCGGCTCTATTTCCAGGTATCATCAGTTAGCAGAGTTGAAGCAGCCAAGCTTGGACTTTCAACGTCTTAATACTTCATTCAAAATTACTTCTCCAGCCTTCATAATGTTTGTATTCTGAATAGACGCTCGATTAGATTCACCGGACGCTTCTTAAATTGTCTAAGGCGCTTGATTATCCACTGGACACATTCACAAGGCTGTTTAACTCGTAGCATTCTTAGCAGTTAGCGATTCTATGTCTTCATGAAACTTGTAGATATGGATATTAGATTTAACGAGACACCGGTTTCATTCAATTCGGACACCTACAGCTCAATATATGGTCATCAGACGCTACATAGGAATGACTGTAAGGAACAACATCCCATCACCAACTTACGGATGCAATTTGACAAAGATATAGATCGATTTCGCTCTTGACCTCTCCATGAGGGTTGCGGATATTTCTCTAAGCCTTCCAACAATACCAAGATCGATGTTTTTGAACACCTAAAGCTCCAGAAATTGTTAGCAGACGCTTGCATGTTCTGATTGTCATGAACAGTATCACATCTCAAGCTTGAAGAAGGAATTTCACTCGGATCGGGATTGGTTCAGATCTCGACTTCTACAGGAAACATGTAGGTATTTATCTTATCTTCCTAAAAAAAATCAAGATCATTTCATTTCGACGAGCGTACCACAAAATACGACATTTCGGACGCTTGCTTATCGGTAGCAGGCGCTTGACTTCAATCTTCAATGTTTTTGCTTTCTCAACATTTGTACTTTTGTCTTTATTCACGCTTGTCTTCTCTTTCTTCTATTAGATTTGCTGAAGCTTTTGTGTTCTTCTATTATAGTGCTTCTTACTTGAGGACTTTATAGAAAAAGGTACCTTATTTTCTGGTAATGCTTTGACTTTCAATATCTTAATACTTCATTCAAAATTACTTCTCCAGCCTTCATAATGTTTGTATTCTGAATAGACGCTTGATTAGATTCGCGGGACGCTTCTTAAATTAGCTAAGGCGCTTGATTTTCCACAGGGCACATTCACAAGGCTGTTTAACTCGTAGCTTTCTTAGCAGTTAGCGTATTATGCTTCTTTAACCCTCTTAATGGACGAATTAAGATTCGATGTCTTAATGAAACTTGTAGATATGGATATTAGATTTAATGAGACACCGGTTTCATCCAATTCGGACACCTACAGCTCAATATATGGTCATCAGACGCCACATAGGTATGACTATCAGGACCGTCACATCACCAACTTACGGATGCAATTTGGCAAAGATAGAGATCGATTTCGCTATTGACATCTTCATGAGAATTGCGGATATATATATCTAAGCCTTCCAAAAATGCTAAGATCGATGCTTTTGAACACCTAAAGCGCCAGAAATTGTCAGCAGACACTTGCATGTTCTGATTGTCATGAACAGTATCACATATCAAGCTTGAAGAAGGAATATCACTCAGATCGGGATTAGTTCAGATCTCGACTTCTCTAGGAAACATGTAGGAATTTATCTTATCTTTCTAACAAAACCAAGATCACTTCATTTCGAGGAGTGTACCTCAAAATACGACGTTTCGGATGCTTGATTATCGGCAGCAGGCGCTTGACTTCAATCTTCAGTGTTTTTGCTTTCTCTGCATTTGTACTTTTGTCTTTATTCATGCTTGTCATCTCTTTCTTCTATTAGAATTGCTGAAGCTTTTATGTTCTTCTATTATAGTACTTCATGCTTCAGGACTTTATAGAAAAGGGTACCTTATTTTCTAGTCATGCTTTGACTTTCAATATAATAATACTTCATTCAAAATTACTTCTCCAGCCTTCATAATGTTTGTATTCTGAATAGATACTTGATTAGATTCGTCGGACGCTTCTTAAATTAGCTAAGGCGCTTGATTTTCCACTGGGCACATTCGCAAGGCTGTTTAACTCGTAGCTTTCTTAGCAGTTAGCGTATTATGCTTCTGTGACCCTCTTAATGGACGAATTAGGATTCGATGTCTTAATGAAACTTGTAGATATGGATATTAGATTTAATGAGACACCAGTTTCATCCAATTCGGACACCTACTGCTCAAAATATGATCATCAGACGCTACATAGGTATGACTATCAGGACCGTCACATCACCAACTTACGGATACAATTTGGCTAAGATAGAGATCGATTTCGCTCTTGACCTGTTCATGAGATTTGCGGATATTTCTCTAATCCTTCCAACGATACCAAGATCGATGCTTTTGAACACCCAAAGCTCCAGAAATTGTCAGCAGACGCTTGCATGTTCTGATTGTCATGAACAGTATCACATATCAAGCTTGAAGAAAGAATTTCACTCAGATCGGGATTAGTTCAGATCTCGACTTCTCCAGGAAACATGTAGGAATTTATCTTATCTTTCTAACAAAACCAAGATCACTTCATTTCGAGGAGCGTACCTCAAAATACGACGTTTCGGACGCTGGATTATTGGCAGCAGGCGCTTAACTTCAATCTTTAGTGTTTTTGCTTTCTTAGCATTTGTACTTTTGTCTTTATTCACGCTTGTCTTCTCTTTATTCTATTAGAATTGCTGCAGCTTTTGTGTTCTTCTATTATAGTACTTCTTGCTTCAGGACTTTATAGAAAAGGGTACTTTATTTTCTGGTCATCCTTGGACTTTCAATATCTTAATATTTCATTCAAAATTACTTCTCTAGCCTTCATAATGTTTGTATTCTGAATAGACGCTTGATTAGATTCGCCTGGCGCTTCTTAAATTAGCTAAGGCGCTTGATTTTCCACTGGGCACATTCACAAGGCTGTTTAACTCGTGGCTTTTTTAGCAGTTAACGTATTATGCTTCTTTGACCCTCTTAATGGACGAATTAGGATTCGATGTCTTAATGAAACTTGTAGATATGGATATTAGATTTAATGACACACCGGTTTCATCCAATTCGGACACCTACAGCTCAATATATGGTCATCAGACACTACATTGGTATGACTATCAGGAACATCACATCACCAACTTACGGATACAATTTGGCTAAGATAGAGATCGATTTCGCTCTTGACCTATTCATGAGAGTTGTGGATATTTCTCTAAGCCTTCCAACGATACCAAGATCGATGCTTTTGAACACCTAAAGCTTCAGAAATTGTCCGCAGACGTTTGCATGTTCTGATTGTCATAAACAGTATCACATATCAAGCTTGAAGAAGGAATTTCACTCAGATCGGGATTAGTTCAGATCTCGACTTCTCCAGGAAACATGTAGGAATTTATCTTATCTTTCTAACAAAACCAAGATCACTTCATTTCGAGGAGCGTACCTCAAAATATGACGTTTCGGCTGCTTGATTATCGGCAACAGGCGCTTAACGTTTCTTAGCATTTGTACATTTGTCTTTATTTACGCTTGTCTTCTCTTTCTTCTATTAGAATTGCTGAAGCTTTTGTTTTCATCTATTATAGTACTTCTTGCTTCAGGACTTTATAGAAAATGGTACCTTATTTTCTGGTCATGCTTGGACTTTCAATATCTTAATACTTCATTCAAAATTACTTCTCTAGCGTTCATAATGTTTGTATTCTGAATAGACGCTTGATTAGATTCGCCGGATGCTTATAAATTAGCTAAGGCGCTCGCTTTTGCACTGGGCACATTCACAAGGCTGTTTAACTCGTAGCGTTCTTAGCAATTAGTGTATTATGCTTCTTTGACCCTCTTAATGCACGAATTAGGATTCCATTTCTTCATGAAACATGTAGATATGCATATTAGCTATAATGAGACTCTGGTTTCATCCAATTCGGACACCTACAGCTCACTATATGTTCAATTAACGCTACATAGGTATGACTATCAGGAACATCACATCACCAACTTACGGATGCAATTTGGCAAAGATAGAGATCGATTTCGCTCTTGACCTGTTCATGAGATTTGCGGATATTTCTCTAATCCTTCCAACGATACCAAGATCGATGCTTTTGAACACCCAAAGCTCCAGAAATTGTCAGCAGACGCTTGCATGTTCTGATTGTCATGAACAGTATCACATATCAAGCTTGAAGAAAGAATTTCACTCAGATCGGGATTAGTTCAGATCTCGACTTCTCCAGGAAACATGTAGGAATTTATCTTATCTTTCTAACAAAACCAAGATCACTTCATTTCGAGGAGCGTACCTCAAAATACGACGTTTCGGACGCTTGATTATCGGCAGCCGGCGCTAGACTTCAATCTTCAGTGTTTTTGTATTCTCAGCATTTGTACTTTTGTCTTTATTCACCCCTGTCTTCTCTTTCTTCTATTAGAATTGCTGAAGCTTTTGTGTTCATCTATTATAGTACTTCTTGCTTCAGGACTTTATAGAAAATGGTACCTTATTTTCTGGTCATGCTTGGACTTTCAATATCTTAATACTTCATTCAAAATTACTTCTCTAGCGTTCATAATGTTTGTATTCTGAATAGACGCTTGACTAGATTCGCCGGATGCTTATAAATTAGCTAAGGCGCTCGCTTATGCACTGGGCACATTCACAACGCTGTTTAACTCGTAGCTTTCTTAGCAATTAGTGTATTATGCTTCTTTGACCCTCTTAATGCACGAATTAGGATTCCATTTCTTCATGAAACATGTAGATATGCATATTAGCTATAATGAGACTCTGGTTTCATCCAATTCGGACACCTACAGCTCACTATATGTTCAATTAACGCTACATAGGTATGACTATCAGGAACATCACATCACCAACTTACGGATGCAATTTGGCAAAGATAGAGATCGATTTCGCTCTTGACCTGTTCATGAGATTTGCGGATATTTCTCTAATCCTTCCAACGATACCAAGATCGATGCTTTTGAACACCCAAAGCTCCAGAAATTGTCAGCAGACGCTTGCATGTTCTGATTGTCATGAACAGTATCACATATCAAGCTTGAAGAAAGAATTTCACTCAGATCGGGATTAGTTCAGATCTCGACTTCTCCAGGAAACATGTAGGAATTTATCTTATCTTTCTAACAAAACCAAGATCACTTCATTTCGAGGAGCGTACCTCAAAATACGACGTTTCGGACGCTTGATTATCGGCAGCCGGCGCTAGACTTCAATCTTCAGTGTTTTTGTATTCTCAGCATTTGTACTTTTGTCTTTATTCACCCTTGTCTTCTCTTTCTTCTATTAGAATTCCTGAAGCTTTTGTGTTCTTCTATTATAGTACTTCTTGCTTCAGGACTTTATAGAAAAGGGTACTTTATTTTCTGGTCATGCTTGAACTTTCAATATCTTAATACTTCATTCAAAATTAATTCTCCAGCCTTCATAATGTTTGTATTTTTAATAGACGCTTGATTAGATTCGCTGGACGCTTCTTAAATTAGCTAACGCGCCTGATTTTCCACTGGGCACATTCACAAGGCTGTTTAACTCGTAGCTTTCTTAGCAATTAGCGTATTATGCTTCTTTGACCCTCTTAATGGTTGAATCAGGATTCGATGTCTTAATGAAACTTGTAGATATGGATATTAGATTTAATGAGACACCGGTTTCATCCAATTCGGACACCTACAGCTCAATATATGGTCATTAGATGCTACATAGGTATGACTATCAGGAACAGCATATCACCAACTTACGGATGCAATTTGGCGAAGATAGAGATCGATTTCGCTCTTGACCTCTTCACGATCCAACGTTTCGGACGCTTGATTGTCGGTAGTAGGCGCTTGACTTCAATCTTCAGTGTTTTTGCTTTTACAGCATTTGTACTTTTGTCTTTATTCACGCTTGTCTTTTCTTTCTTCTATTAGAATTGATGAAGCTTTTGTCTTCTTCTATTACAGTACTTCCTGCTTCAGGAATTTATAGAAAAAGGTACCTTATTTTCTGGTCATGCTTGGACTTTCAATATCTTAAAACTTCATTCAAAATTACTTCTCCCACCTTCAAAATGTATGTATTCTGAATAGATGCTTGATTAGATTCACCGGACGCTTCTTAAATTAGCTAAGCCGCTTGCTTATCGACTGGGCACATTCATAAGGCTGTTTAACTCGTAGCATTCTTAGCAGTTAGCGTATTATGATTCTCTGACCCTCTTAATGCACGAATTAGGAATCGATGTCTTCATGAAACGTGTAGATATGGATATTAGCTTTAATGAGACACAAGTTTCATCCAATTTGGACACCTACCGCTCAATATATGGCCATCAGACGCTACAAAGGTATGACAGTTAGGAACAATATCACATCAAAAACTTACGGATGGAATTTGATGAATTTTTGTCATGCTTGGACTTTGAATATCTTAATGCTTCATTCAAAATTACGTCTCCAGCCTTCATAATGTTTTGTATTCTAAATAGACGCTTGATTAGCTTCCCCGGACGTTTCATAAATTACCTAAGGCGCGTGGTTATCCACTGGGCACATTCACAAGGCTGTCAAACTAGTAGCTTCCTGACTAGTTCGCGTATTATGCTTCTTTGATCCTCTTTATGGCTGAATTAGGATTCGATGTCTTAATGAAACTTGTAGATATGGACATTAGCTTTAAAGAGACACCGGTTTCATCAATTCGGACAGCTACAGCCCAATATATGGCCATTATGCGGCAAAGGCATGACTGTCAGGAACAATATCACGTCAAAAGCTTACAGATGCAATTTGACAAAGATAGAGATTGATTACGCATTGAATTGCTGAAGCTTTTTTCTTCTTCTACTATAGTACTTCATGCTTTAGGACTTTATAGAAAAGGGTACCTTATTTTCTGGTCAAGCTTGGACTTTTAATATCTTAATACTTCATTCAAAATTACTTCTCCAGCCTTCATAATGTTTGTGTTCTGAATAGAAGCTTGATTAGATTCACCGGACGCTTCATAAATTGGCTAAGGCGCTTGGTTATCCACTGGACACATTCACAACGCTGTTTAACTCGTAGCATTCTTAGTAGTTAGAGTATTATGCTTCTTTGACCCTCTTAATGCATGAATTAGGATTTGATGTCTTCATGAAACTTCTAGATATGGATATTAGATTTAATGAGACACCGGTTTCATCCAATTCGGACACCTATAGCTCAATATATGGCCATCAGACGCTACAAAGGTATGACTGTGAGGAACAACATCACGTCACCAACTTACGGAAGCAATTTGACAAAGATAGAGATCGATTTCGCTCTTGACCTCTTCATGAGAGTGGCGGATATTTCTCTAAGCATTCCAACGATACCATGATCGATGCTTTTGAACACCTAAATCTCCAGAAATTGTGAGCAGACGCTTGCATGTTCTGATTGTCACGAACAGTACCACATCTCAAGCTTGAAGAAGGAATTTCGCATAGATCGGGATTGTTCAGATCTCGACTTCTGCAGGAAACCTGTAGGTATTTATCTTATCTTTCTAAGAAAACCAAGATGACTTCATTTCGACGAGCGTACCTCAAAATATGACGTTCCGGACGCTTGATTATCGTCAACAGGCGCTTGACTTCAATCTTCAGTGTTTTTGCTTTTGTAGCATTTGTACTTTTGTTTTTATTCACGCTTGTCTTCTCTTTCTTCTATTAGAATTGCTGAAGCTTTGAATTAGGATTCGAGGTCTTATTGAAACTTGTAGATATGGACATTAGCTTTAAAGAGACACTAGTTTCATCAATTAGGACCGCTACAGCCCAATATATGGCCATTACGCGACAAAGGCATGACTGTCAGGAATAATATCACGTCAAAAACTTACAATTGCAATTTGAAAAAGATAGAGATTGATTTCGCATAGACTTGCTGAAGCTTTTTTCTTCTTCTACTACAGTACTTCATGCTTTAGGACTTTATAGAAAAGGGTACCTTATTTTCTGGTCAAGCTTGGACTTTTAATATCTTAATACTTTATTCAAAATTACTTCTCCAGCCTTCATAATGTTTGTATTCTGAATAGAAGCTTGATTAGATTCACCGGACGCTTCATAAATTGGCTAAGGCGCTTGGTTATCCACTAGACACATTCACAACGCTGTTTAACTCATAGCATTCTTAGCAGTTAGTGTATTATGCTTCTTTGACCCTCTTAATGCATGAATTAGGATTTGATGTCTTCATGAAACTTCTAGATATGGATATTAGATTTAATGAGACACCGGCTTCATCCAATTCGTACACCTACAGCTCAATATATGGGCATCAGACGCTACAAAGGTATGAATGTTAGGAGCAATATCACGTCAAAAACTTACGGATGCAATTTGCCAAAGATAGAGATCGATTTCACTCTAAGCGTGTTCATGAGAGTTGCAGTTATTTCTAAGCTTTCCAACTATACAAAGATTGATGCTTTTAAACACCTAAAGCTCCAGAAATTGTCAGCACACGCTTGCATGTTCTGATTGTCACTAACAGTATCACATCTAGAGCTTGAAGAAGGAATTTCACTCAGATAGAGATTGGTTCAGATCTCGACTTCTCCATGAAACATGTAGGTATTTCTCTTATATTTCTTAAAAAAACAAAGATCACTTCATTTCGACGAGCGTAACTCAAAATACGACATTTCGGGCGCTTGATTATCAGCAGCAGGCGCTTGACTTCAATCTTCAGTGTTTTTGCTTTTGTAGCATTTGTACTTTTGTTTTTATTCACGCTTGTCTTCTCTTTCTTCTATTAGAATTGCTGAAGCTTTTGTGTTCTTCTATTACAGTACTTGATTCTTCAGGACATTATAGAAAATGGTACCTTATTTTCTACTCAAGCTTGGACTTTGAATGTCTTAATACTTCATTCAAAATTACTTCTCCACCCTTCATAATGTTTGTATTCTGAATAGACACTTGATTAGATTCACCGGATGCCTCTTTAATTGGCTAAGGCGCTTGGTTATCCAACGGACACATTCACAACAATGTTTAACTCGTAGCATTCTTAGCAGTTAGCGTATTATGCTTCTTTGACCCTCTTAATGCACGAATTAGGATTCGATGTCTTCACGAAACGTGGAGATATGGATATTAGCTTTAATGAGACACTGGTTTCATCCAATTCGGACACCTACAGCTCAATATATGGTCATCAAACGCTAGAAAGGTATGACTGTTAGGAACAACATAACGTCACCGACATACGGATGCAATTTGACCAAGATAGAGATCGATTTCGCTCTTGACCTCTTCATGAGAGTTGTGGATATTTCTCTAAGCCTTCCAACGATACCAAGATCAATGCTTCTGAACACCTAAAGCTCCAGAAATCGTCAGCAGACGCTTGCATGTTCTGATTGCCACGAACAATAGCACATCTCAAGCTTGAAGAAAGAATTTCACTCAGATCGGGATTGGTTCAGATCTTGCCTTCTCCAGGAAACCTGTTGGTTTTTATCTTATATTTCTAACAAAACCAAGATCACTTCATTTCGACGAGCGTACCTCAAAATACGACGTTTTGGGCGCTTGATTATTGGCAGCAGGCGCTTGACTTCAATCTTCAGTGTTTTTGCTTTTGTAGCATTTGTACTTTTGTTTTTATGAACGCTTGTCTTCTCTTTCTTCTATTACAATTGTAGAAGCTTTTGTGTTCTTCTATTACAGTACTTGATGCTTCAGGACTTTATAGAAAATGGTACCTTATTTTCTGGTCAAACTTGGACTTTGAATATCTTAATACTTCATTCAAAATTACTTCTCCGGCCTTCAAAATGTTTGTATTCTGAATAGACGCTTGATTAGCTTCGCCGAACACTTGTTAAATTAGTTAAGGAGCTTGGTTATCCACTGGCACATTCACAAGACTGTTTAACTCGTAGCATTCTTAGCATTTAGCGTATTATGCTTATTTGACCCTCTTAATGCAAGAATTTGGATTCGTTGTCTCCATGAAACTTGAAGATATGGATATTAGCTTGAATGAGACACAGGTTTCATCCAATTCGGTCACCAACAGCTCAATATATGGCCATCAGCCACTACAAAGGTATGACTGTTAGGAACAATATCACGTCAAAACTTACGGATGAAATGTGACAAAGACAGAGATCGATTTCACTCTTGGCGTCTTCATGAGAGTTGCAGTTATTTCTAAGCCTTCCAACGATACCAATTCGGACACCTACAGCTCAATATATGGCCATCAGACGCTACAAAGGTATGACTGTCAGGAACAACATCATGTCACCAACTTACGGATGCAATTTGACAAAGATAGAGATCGATTTCGCTCTTGACCTCTTCATGAGAGTTGCGGATATTTCTCTAAGCCTTCTAACGATACCAAGATCGATGCTTTTGAACACTTAAAGCTCCAGAAATTGTCCGCAGACGCTTGCATGTTCTGATTGTCACGAACAGTACCACATGTCAAGCATGAAGAAGGAATTTCACATAGATCGGGATTGGTTCAGATCTCGACTTCTCCAGGAAACCTGTTGGTATTTATCTTATCTTTCTAACAAAACCAAGATCACTTAATTTCGACGAGCGTACCTTAAAATACGCTTGATTATCGGCAGCAGACACTTGACTTCAATCTTCAGTGTTTTTGGTTTTGTAGCATTTGTACTTTAGTTTTTATTCACGCTTGTCTTCTCTTCCTTCTATTAGAATTGCTGAAGCTTTTGTAATCTTCTATAACAGTACTTGATGCTTCAGGACTTTATAGAATATGGTACCTTATTTAATGGTGAAGCTTGGACTTTCAATATCTTAATACTTCATTCAAAATTACATCTCCAGCCTTCATAATGTTTGTATTCTGAATAGAAGCTTGATTAGATTCATCGGGCGCTTCTTTAATTGGCTAAGGCGCTTGGTTATCCACTGGTCACATTCACAACGCTGTTTAACTCGTAGCATTCTTAGCAGTTAGCGTATTATGCTTCTTTGACCCTCTTAATGCAGGAATTCGGATTTGATGTCTTCATGAAATGTGTAGATATGGATATTCACTTTAATGAGACACTGGTTTCATCCAATTCGAACACCTACAGATCAATATATGGTCATCAAACGCTAGAAAGGTATGACTGTCCGGAACAACATAACGTCACCGACTTACGGATGCAATTTGACAAAGATAGAGATCGATTTCGCTCTTGACCTCTTCATGAGAGTTGTGGATATTTCTCTAAGCCTTCCAACGATACCAAGATCGATGCTTTTGAACGCCTAAAGCTCCAAAAATTTTCAGTAGACGCTTGCATGTTCTGATTGTCACGAACAGTACCACATCTCAAGCTTGAAGAAAGAATTTCACTCAGATCGGGATTGGTTCAGATCTCGACTTCTCGAGGAAACCAGTAGGTATTTATCTTATATTTTTAACAAAACCAAGATAACTTCATTTCGATGAGCGTACCTCAAAATACGACGTTTCGGGCGCTTGATTATCGGCAGCAGGCGCTTGACTTCAATCTTCAGTCTTTTTGCTTTTGCAGCTTTTGTACTTTTGTCGTTATTCACGCTTGTCTTATCCTTCTTCTATTACAATTACAGAAGCTTTTTTCTTCTTCTATTACAGTACTTCATATTTCGGGACTTTATAGAAAAGGGTACCTTATTTTCTGGTCAAGCTTGGACTTTCAATATCTTAATACTTCATTCAAAATTACTTCTCTAGCGTTCATAATGATTGTATTCTGAATAGAAGCTTGATTAGATTCACCGGACGCTTCTTTAATTGGCTAAGGCGCTTGGTTATCCACTGGACACATTCACAACGCTGTTTAACTCGAAGCATTCTTAGCAGTTAGCGTATTATGCATCTTTGACCCTCTTAATGCACGAATTAGGATTTGATGTCTTCATGAAGTGCGTAGATATGGATATTCGCTTTAATGAGACACTGGTTTCATCCAATTCGAATACCTATAGCTCAATATATGGTCATCAAACGCTAGAAAGGTATGACTGTCCGGAACAACATAATGTCACCGACTTACGGATGCAATTTGACGAAGATAGAGATCGATTTCGCTCTTGACCTCTTCGTGAGAGTTGAGGATATTTCTCTAAGCCTTCCAAAGATACCAAGATCGATGCTTTTGAACACCTAAAGCTCCAGAAATTGTCAGCAGACGCTTGCATGTTCTGATTGTCACGAACAATACCACATATCAAGCTTGAAGAAAGAATTTCACTCAGATCGGGATTGGTTTAGATTCGATTTCTCCAGGAAAACTTTAGGTATTTATCTTATATTTCTAACAAAACCAAGATCACTTCATTTCGACAAGCGTACCTCAAAATACGACGTTTCGGGCGCTTGATTATCGGCAACAAGCGCTTGACTTCAATCTTCAGTGTTTTTACTTTTCTAGCATTGGTACTTTTGTTTTTATTCACGCTTGTCTTCTCTTTCTTCTATTACAATTGTAGAAGCTTTTGTGTTCTTCTATTACAGTACTTGATGCTTCAGGACTTTATAGAAAATGGTACCTTATTTTCTAGTCGTGCTTGGACTTTGAATATCTTAATACTTAATTCAAAATTACTTCTCCTGCCTTCATAATGTTTGTATTCTGAATCGATGCTTGATTAGCTTCACCGGACGCTTCTTTAATTAGCTAAGGCGCTTGCTTATCCACTGGGCACATTCACAAGGCTGTTTAACTCGTAGCATTCTTAGGAGTTAGCGTATTATGCTCATTTGACCCTCTTAATGCATGAATTAGGATTCGATGTCTTCATGAAACTTCTAGATATGGATATTAGCTTTAATGAGACACCAGTTTCATCCAATTCGGACCACTATAGCTCAATATATGGGCATCAGACGGTACAAAGGTATGACTGTTAGGAATAATATCACGTCAAAAACTTACCGATGCGATTTGACAAATATAGATATCGATTTCAATCTTAGCGTCAAAATGAGAGTTGCAATTACTTCTAAGCATTCCAATGATACCAAGATTGATGCTTTTAAGCACCTAAAACTCTAGAAATTGTCAGCAGACAATTGCATGTTCTGATTGTCACCAACAGTATCACATCTAGAGCTTGAAGAAATAATTTCACTCAGATAGAGATTGGTTCAGATCTCGACTTCTGCCGGAAACATGTAAGTATTTCTCTTATCTTTCATAAAAAACAAAGATCACTTCATTTCGACGAGCGTACCTCAAAATACGACGTTTCGGGCGCTTGATTATCGGCAGCAAGTGCTTGACTTCAATCTTCAGTGTTTTTGCTTTTGCAGCATTTGTACTTTTGTCGTTATTCATGCTTGTCTTATCTTTCTTCTATTAAAATTGCAGAAGCTTTTTTATTCTTCTATTACAGTACTTCATGCTTCGGGACTTTATAGAAAAGGGTACCTTATTTTCTAGTCAAGCTTGGACTTTCAATATCTTAATACTTCATTCAAAATTACTTCTCCAGCCTTCATAATGTTTGTATTCTGAATAGAAGCTTGATTAGATTCACCAGACGCTTCTTTAATTGGCTAAGGCGCTTGGTTATCCACTGGCCACATTCACAACGTTGTTTAACTCATAGCATTCTTAGCAGTTAGCGTGTTATGCTTATTTGACCCTCTTAATGCACAAATTAGGATTCGATGTTTGCATGAAACTTGTAGATATGGATATTAGCTTTAATGAGATGCTGGTTTCATCCAATTCGGACAACTACAGCTTAATATATGGTCATCAAACGCTAGAAAGGTATGACTGTCAGGAACAACATAACGTCACCGACTTACGGATGCAATTTTACAAAGATAGAGATCGATATCGCTCTTGACCTCTTCATGAGAGTTGAGGATATTTCTCTAAGCCTTCGAAAGATACCAAGATCGTTGCTTTTGAACACCTAAAGCTCCAGAAATTGTCAGCAGACGCTTGCATGTTCTGATTGTCACGAACAGTAGCACATCTCAAGCTTGAAGAAAGAATTTCACTCAGATCAGGATTGGTTCAGATCTCGACTTCTCCAGGAAACCTGTAGGTATTTATCTTATATTTCTAACAAAACCAAGATCACTTCATTTCGACTAGCGTACCTCAAAATACGACGTTTCGGGCGCTTGAATATCGACAGCATGCGCTTGACTTCAATCTTCAGTGTTTTTGCTTTTGTAGCATTTGTACTTTGGTTTTTATTCACGCTTGTCTTCTCTTTCTTAAATTACAATTGCAGAAGCTTTTGTGTTCTTCTATTACAGTACTTGATGCCTCAGGACTTTATAGAAAATGGTACCTTATTTTCTGGTCCAGCTTGGACTTTGAATATCTTAATACTTCATTCATAATTACTTCTCCAGCCTTCATAATTTTGTATTCTGAATAGACGCTTGATTAGCTTCACCGGACGCTTCTTAAATTAGGTAAGGCGATTTGTTATCCACTGGGCACATTCACAAGGCAATTTAACTCGTAGCATTCTTAGCAGTTTGCGTATTATGCTTCTTTGACCCTCTTAATACACGAATTAGAATTCGATGTCTTCATGAAACGTGTAGATACGGATATTAGCTTTAATGAGACACTGGTTTCATCCAATTCGGACACCTACAGCTCAATATATGGTCATCAAACAGTAGAAAGGTATGACTGTCAGGAACAACATAACGTCACCGACTTACGGATGCAATTTGACAAAGATAAAGATCGATTTCGCTCTTGACCTCTTCATGAGAGTTGCGGATATTTCTCTAAGCCTTCCAACGATACCAAGATCAATGCTTTTGAAAACCTAAAGCTCCAGAAATTGTAAGCAGACGCTTGCATGTTCTGATTGTCACGAACAATTCCACAGCTCAAGCTTGAAGAAATAATTTCACTCAGATCGGGATTTGTTCAGATCTCGACTTTTCCAGGAAACTTGTAGGTATTTATCTTATATTTCTAACAAAACCAAGATCACTTCATTTCGACTAGCGTACCTCAAAATACGACGTTTCGGGCGCTTGATTATCGACAGTATGCACTTGACTTCAATCTTCAGTGTTTTTGCTTTTGTAGCATTTGTACTTTGGTTTTTATTCACGCTTGTCTTCTATTTCTCACATTGCAATTGCAAAAGCTTTTGTGTTCTTCTATTACAGTACTTGATGCTTCAGGACTTTATAGAAAATGGTACCTTATTTTCTGGTCCAGCTGGGACATTGAATATCTTAATACTTCATTCATAATTACTTCTCCAGCCTTCATAATTTTGTATTCTGAATAGACGCTTGATTAGCTTCACCGGACGCTTCTTAAATTAGGTAAGGTGATTTGTTATCCACTGGGCACATTCACAAGGCAGTTTAACTCGTAGCATTCTTAGCAGTTAGCGTATTATGCTTCTTTGACCCTCTTAATGCACGAATTAGAATTCGATGTCTTCATGAAACATGTAGATACGGATATTAGCTTTAATGAGACATTGGTTTAATCCAATTCGGACACCTACAGCTCAATATATGGTCATCAAACTGTAGAAAGGCATGACTGTCAGGAACAACATAACGTCACTGACTTACGGATGCAATTTGACAAAGATAGACATCGATTTAGCTCTTGACCTCTTCATGAGAGTTGCGGATATTTCTCTAAGCCTTTCAACGATACCAAGATCGATGCTTTTGAAAACCTAAAGCTCCAGAAATTGTCAGCAGACGCTTGCATGTTCTGATTGTCCCGAACAGTACCACAGCTCAAGCTTTAAGAAAGAATTTCACTCAGATCGGGATTGGTTCAGATCTCGACTTTTCCAGGAAACCTGTAGGTATTTATCTTATATTTCTAACAAAACCAAGATCACTTCATTTCGACTAGCTTACCTCAAAATACGACGTTTCGGGCGCTTGATTATCGACAGCAGGCGCTTGACTTCAATCTTCAGTGTTTTTGCTTTTGTTGCATTTGTACTTTTGTTTTTATTCATGCTTGTCCTCTCTTTCTTCTATTACAATTGCAGAAGCTTTGGTGTTCTTCTATTATAGTACTTGATGCTTCAGGACTTTATAGAAAATGGTACCACATTTTCTGGTCAAGCTTGGACTTTGAATATCTTAATACTTCATTCAAAATTACTTCTCCAACCTTCATAATGTTTGTGTTCTGAATAGACGCTTGATTGGCTTCACCGGACGCTTCTTAAATTTGCTAAGGCGCTTTCTTATCCACTGGGCACATTCACAAGGTTGTTTAACTCGTAGCATTCTTAGCAGTTAGCGTATTATGCTTATTTGACTCTCTTTATGCATGAATTAGGATTCGATGTCCTCATGAAACTTCTAGATACGGATATTAGATTTAATGAGACACCCGTTTCGTCCTATTCAGACACCTACAGCTTAATATATGGGTGTTCGATGCTACAAAGGTATGACTGTTAGGAACAATACTACGTCAAAAACTTACCGATGCGATTTGACAAAGATAGATATCGATTTCACTATTGGCGTCTCCATGAGAGTTACAGTTATTTCTATGTATTCCAACGATACCAAGATTGATGCTTTTGAACACCTAAAGCACCAGAAAATGTCAGCAGACACTTGCATGTTCTGATTGTCACCAACAGTATCACATCAAGAGCTTGAAGAAGGAATTTCACTCAGATAGAGATTGGTTCAGATCTCGACTTCTCCAGGAAACATGTAGGTATTTCTCTTATCTTTCATAAAAAAAAACAAAGATCACTGCATTTCGACAAGCGTACCTCAAAATACGACGTTTCGGGCGCTTGATTATCGGCAGCAGGCGCTTGACTTCAATCTTCAGTGTTTTTGCTTTTACAACTTTTTTACTTTTGTCTTTATTCACGCTTGTCTTATCTTTCTTCTATTACAATTGAAGAAGTTTTTTTCTTCTTCTATTACAGTACTTCATGCTTCGGGACTTTATAGAAAAGGGTACCTTATTTTCTGGTCAAGCTTGGACTTTTAATATCTTAATACTTCATTCAAAATTACTTCTCTAGCCTTCTTAATGTTTGTATTCTGAATAGAAGCTGGATTAGATTCACCGGACGCTTCTTTAATTGGCTAAGGCGCTTGGTTATCCACTGGACACATTCACAACGCTGTTTAATGCGTAGCATTCTTAGCAGTTAGCGTAATATGCTTCTTTGACCCTCTTAATGCACGAATTAGGATTCGATGTCTTCATGAAACGTGTAGATATGGATATTAGCTTTAATGAGACACTGGTTTCATCCAATTCGGACACCTACAGCTCAAGATATGGTCACCAAATGCTAGAATGGTATGAGTGTCAGGAACAACATAACGTCATCGACTTACGGATGCAATTTGACAAAGATAGAGATCGATTTCGCTCTTGACCTCTTCATAAGAGTTACGGATATTTCTCTAAGCCTTCCAACGATACCAAGATCGATGCTTTTGAAAACCTAAAGCTCCAGAAATTGTCAGCAGACGCTTACATGTTCTGATTGTCACGAACAGTACCACAGCTCAAGCTTGAAGAAAGAATTTCACTCAGATCGGGATTGGTTCAGATCTCGACTTTTCCAGGAAACCTGTAGGTATTTATCTTATATTTCTAACAAAACCAAGATCACTTCATTTTGACGAGCTTACCTCAAAATACGACGTTTCGGGCGCTTGATTATCGACAGCAGGCGCTTGACTTCAATCTTCAGTGTTTTTGCTTTTGTTGCATTTGTACTTTTGTTTTTATTCACGCTTGTCCTCTCTTTCTTCTGTTACAATTGCAGAAGCTTTGGTGTTCTTCTATTACAGTACTTGATGCTTCAGGACATTATAGAAAATGGTACCTTATTTTCTGGTCAGGCTTGGACCTTGAATATCTTAATACTTCATTTAAAATTACTTCTCCAACCTTCATAATGTTTGTGTTCTGAATAGACGCTTGATTGGCTTCACCGGACGCTTCTTAAATTTCCAAAGGTGCTTGCTTATCCACTGGGCACATTCACAAGGCTGTTTAACTCGTAGCATTCTTAGTAGTTAGCGTATTATGCTTATTTAACTCTCTTTATGCATGAATTAGGATTCGATGTCCTCATGAAACTTCTAGATACGGATATTCGATTTAATGAGACACCCGTTTCGTCCTATTCGGACACCTACAGCTTAATATATGGGTGTTAGATGCTACAAAGGTATGACTGTTAGGAACAATATCACGTCAAAAACATACCGATGCGATTTGACAAAGATAGATATCAATTTAACTATTGGCGTCTCCATGAGAGTTATAGTTATTTCTAAGCATTCCAACGATACCAAGATTGATGCTTTTAAACACCTAAAGCTCCAGAAAATGTCAGCAGACACTTGCATGTTCTGATTGTCACCAACAGTATCACATCAAGAGCTTGAAGAAGGAATTTCACTCAGATAGAGATTGGTTCAGATCTCGACTTCTCTAGGAAACATGTAGGTATTTCTCTTATCTTTCATAAAAAAAACAAAGATCACTGCATTTCGACGAGCGTACCTCAAAATACGACGTTTCGGGCGCTTGATTATCGGCAGCAGGCGCTTGACTTCAATCTTCAGTGTTTTTGCTTTTACACCTTTTTTACTTTTGTCTTTATTCACGCTTGTCTTATCTCTCTTCTATTAAAATTGAAGAAGTTTTTTTCTTCGTCTATTACAGTACTTCATGCTTCGGGACTTTATAGAAAAGGGTACCTTATTTTCTGGTCAAGCTTGGACTTTTAATATCTTAATACTTCATTCAAAATTACTTCTCTAGCCTTCTTAATGTTTGTATTCTGAATAGAAGCTAGATTAGATTCACCGGACGCTTCTTTAATTGGCTAAGGCGCTTGGTTATCCACTGGACATATTCACAACGCTGTTTAATGCGTAGCATTCTTAGCAGTTAGCGTAATATGCTTCTTTGACACTCTTAATGCACGAATTAGGATTCGATGTCTTCATGAAACGTGTAGATATGGATATCAGCTTTAATGAGACACTAGTTTCATCCAATTCGGACACCTACAGCTCAAGATATGGTCACCAAATGCTAGAATGGTATGACTGTCAGGAACAACATAACGTCATCGACTTACGGATGCAATTTGACAAAGATAGAGATCGATTTCGCTCTTGACCTCTTCATAAGAGTTACGGATATTTCTCTAAGCCTTCCAACGATACCAAGATCGATGCTTTTGAAAACCTAAAGCTCCAGAAATTGTCAGCAGACGCTTACATGTTCTGATTGTCACGAACAGTACCACAGCTCAAGCTTGAAGAAAGAATTTCACTCAGATCGGGATTGGTTCAGATCTCGACTTTTCCAGGAAACCTGTAGGTATTTATCTTATATCTCTAACAAAACCAAGATCACTTCATTTCGACGAGCTTACCTCAAAATACGACGTTTCGGGCGCTTGATTATCGGCAGCAGGCGCTTGACTTCAATCTTCAGTGTTTTTGCTTTTTTTGCATTTGTACTTTTGTTTTTATTCACGCTTGTCCTCTCTTTCTTCTGTTACAATTGCAGAAGCTTTGGTGTTCTTCTATTACAGTACTTGATGCTTCAGGACATTATAGAAAATGGTACCTTATTTTCTGGTCAGGCTTGGACCTTGAATATCTTAATACTTCATTCAAAATTACTTCTCTAACCTTCATAGTGTTTGTGTTCTGAATAGACGCTTGATTGGCTTCACCGGACGCTTCTTAAATTTGCTAAGGCACTTGCTTATCCACTGGGCACATTCACAAGGCTGTTTAACTCGTAGCATTCTTAGCAGTTAGCGTATTATGCTTATTTGACTCTCTTTAAGCATGAATTAGGATTCGATGTCCTCATGAAACTTCTAGATACGGATATTAGATTTAATGAGACACCCGTTTCGTCCTATTCGGACACCTACAGCTTAATATATGGGTGTTAGATGCTACAAAGGTATGACTGTTAGGAACAATATCACGTCAAAAACTTACCGATGCGATTTGACAAAGATAGATATCGATTTCACTATTGGCGTCTCCATGAGAGTTACAGTTATTTCTAAGCATTCCAACGATAACAAGATTGATGCTTTTAAACACCTAAAGCTGCAGAAAATGTCAGCAGACACTTGCATGTTCTGATTGTCACCAACAGTATCACATCAAGAGCTTGAAGAAGGAATTTCACTCAGATAGAGATTGGTTCAGATCTCGACTTCTCCAGGAAACATGTAGGCATTTCGCTTATCTTTCATAAAAAAAACAGAGATCACTTCATTTCGACCAGCGTACCTCAAAATACGACGTTTCGGGCGCTTGATTATCGGCAGCAGGCGCTTGACTTCAATCTTCAATGTTTTTGCTTTTACACCTTTTTTACTTTTGTCTTTATTCACGCTTGTCTTATCTTTCTTCTAGTACAATTGAAGAAGCTTTTTTCTTCTTCTATTACAGTACTTCATGCTTCGGGACTTTATAGAAAAGGGTACCTTATTTTCTGGTCAAGCTTGGACTTTTAATATCTTAATACTTCATTCAAAATTACTTCTCTAGCCTTCTTAATGTTTGTATTCTGAATAGAAGCTGGATTAGATTCACCGGACGCTTCTTTAATTGGCTAAGGCGCTTGGTTATCCACTGGACATATTCACAACGCTGTTTAATGCGTAGCATTCTTAGCAGTTAGCGTAATATGCTTCTTTGACCCTCTTAATGCACGAATTAGGATTCGATGTCTTCATGAAACGTGTAGATATGGATATTAGCTTTAATGAGACACTGGTTTCATCCAATTCGGACACCTACAGCTCAAGATATGGTCACCAAATGCTAGAATGGTATGACTGTCAGGAACAACATAACTTCATCGACTTACGGATGCAATTTGACAAAGATAGAGATCGATTTAGATCTTGACCTCTTCATAAGAGTTACGGATATTTCTCTAAGGCTTCCAACGATACCAAGATCGATGCTTTTGAAAACCTAAAGCTCCAGAAATTGTCAGCAGACGCTTACATGTTCTGATTGTCACGAACAGTACCACAGCTCAAGCTTGAAGAAAGAATTTCACTCAGATCGGGATTGGTTCAGATCTCGACTTTTCCAGGAAACCTGTAGGTATTTATCTTATATTTCTAACAAAACCAAGATCACTTCATTTCGACGAGCTTACCTCAAAATACGACGTTTCGGGCGCTTGATTATCGGCAGCAGGCGCTTGACTTCAATCTTCAGTGTTTTTGCTTTTGTTGCATTTGTACTTTTGTTTTTATTCACGCTTGTCCTCTCTTTCTTCTGTTACAATTGCAGAAGCTTTGGTGTTCTTCTATTACAGTACTTGATGCTTCAGGACATTATAGAAAATGGTACCTTATTTTCTGGTCAGGCTTGGACCTTGAATATCTTAATACTTCATTCAAAATTACTTCTCCAACCTTCATAATGTTTGTGTTCTGAATAGACGCTTGATTGGCTTCACCGGACGCTTCTTAAATTTGCTAAGGCGCTTGCTTATCCACTGGGCACATTCACAAGGCTGTTTAACTCGTAGCATTCTTAGCAGTTAGCGTATTATGCTTATTTGACTCTCTTTATGCATGAATTAGGATTCGATGTCCTCATGAAACTTCTAGATACGGATATTAGATTTAATGAGACACCCGTTTCGTCCTTTTCGGACACCTACAGCTTAATATATGGGTGTTAGATGCTACAAAGGTATGACTGTTAGGAACAATATCACGTCAAAAACTTACCGATGCGATTTGACAAAGATAGATATCGATTTCACTATTGGCGTCTCCATGAGAGTTACAGTTATTTCTAAGCATTCCAACGATACCAAGATTGATGCTTTTAAACACCTAAAGCTGCAGAAAATGTCAGCAGACACTTGCATGTTCTGATTGTCACCAACAGTATCACATCAAGAGCTTGAAGAAGGAATTTCACTCAGATAGAGATTGGTTCAGATCTCGACTTCTCCAGGAAACATGTAGGCATTTGTCTTATCTTTCATAAAAAAAACAAAGATCACTTCATTTCGACCAGCGTACCTCAAAATACGACGTTTCGGGCGCTTGATTATCGGCAGCAGGCGCTTGACTTCAATCTTCAGTGTTTTTGCTTTTACACCTTTTTTACTTTTGTCTTTATTCACGCTTGTCTTATCTTTCTTCTAGTACAATTGAAGAAGCTTTTTTCTTCTTCTATTACAGTACTTCATGCTTCGGGACTTTATAGAAAAGGGTACCTTATTTTCGGGTCAAGCTTGGACTTTTAACATCTTAATACTTCATTCAAAATTACTTCTCTAGCCTTCTTAATGTTTGTATTCTGAATAGAAGCGTGATTAGATTCACCGGACGCTTCTTTAATTGGCTAAGGCGCTTGGTTATCCACTGGACACATTCACAACGCTGTTTAACGCGTAGCATTCTTAGCAGTTTGCGTAATATGCTTCTTTGACCCTCTTAATGCACGAATTAGGACTCGATGTCTTCATGAAACGTGTAGATATGGATATTAGCTTTAATGAGACACTTGTTGCATCCAATTCGGACACCTACAGCTCAAGATATGGTCATCAAATGCTAGAATGGTATGACTGTGAGGAACAACATAACGTCATCGACTTACGGATGCAATTTGACAAAGATAGAGATCGATTTCGCTCTTGACCTCTTCATGAGAGTTACGAATATTTCTCTAAGCCTTCCAACGATACCAAGATCGATGATTTTGAACACCTAATGCTCCAGAAATTGTCAGCAGACGCTTGCATGTTTTGATTGTCACGAATAGTACCACTTCTCAAGCTTGAAGAAAGAATTTCACTCAGATCGGGATTGGTTCAGATCTCGACTTCTCCAGGAAACCTGTAGGTATTTATCTTATATTTCTAACAAAACCAAGATCACTTCATTTCGACGTGCTTACCTCAAAAAACGACGTTTCGGGCGCTTGATTATCGGCAACAGGCGCTTGACTTCAATCTTCAGTGTTTTTGCCTTCGCAGCATTTGTACTTTTGTTTTTATTCACGCTTGTCTTCTCTTTCTTCTATTACAATTGCAGAAGCTTTTGTGTTCTTCTATTACTGTACTTGATGCTTCAGAAATTTATAGAAAATGGTACCTTATTTTCTGGTCCAGCTTGGACTTTGAATATCTTAATACTTCATTCAAAATTACTTCTCCAGCCTTCATAATGTTTGTATTCTGAATAGAAGCTTGCTTAGATTCACCGGACGCTTCTTTAATTGGCTAGAACGCTTGGTTATCCACTGGACACGTTCACAACGCTATTTAACCCGTAGAATTTTTAGCAGTTAACGTATTATGCTTCTTTGACCCTCTTAATGCACGAATTAGGATTCAACGTCTCCATGAAACGTGGAGATATGGATATTAGCCTTAATGAGACACTGGTTTCATCCAATTCGGACACCTACAGCCCAATATATGGTCATCCAATGCTAGAAAGGTAAGACAATCAGGAAAAACATAACGTCACCGACTTACGGATGCAATTTGACAAAGATAGAGATCGATTTCGCTCCTGACCTCTTAATGAGAGTTGTGGATATTTCTCTAAGCCTTCCAACGATACCAAGATCGATGCTTTTGAACACCTAATGCTCCAGAAATTGTCAGCAGACGCTTGCATGTTCTGATTGTCACGAACAGTACCACATCTCAAGCTTGAAGAAAGAATTTCACTCAGATCGGGATTGGTTCAGATCTCGACTTCCCCAGGAAACCTGTAGGTATTTATCTTATATTTCTAACAAAACCAAGATCACTTCATTTCGACGAGCATACCTCAAAAGACGACGTTTCGGGCGCTTGATTATCGGCAGCAGGCGCTTGACTTCAATCTTCAGTGTTTTTGCTTTTGTATCATTTGTACTTTTGTGTTTATTCATGCTTGTCTTCTCTTTCTTCTATTAGAATTGCAATAGCTTTTGTTTTCTTCTATTACAGTACTTGATGCTTCAGGACTTCATAGAAAATGGTACCTTATTTTCTGGTCCAGCTTGGACTTTGAATATCTTAATACTTCTTTCGAAATTACTTCTCCAGCCGTCACAATGTTCTGTATTCTGAGTAGACGCTTGATTAGCTTCACCGGAGGATTCTTAAATGAGCTAAGGCGCTTGGTTATCCACTGGGCACATTCACAAGGCTGTTTAACTCGTTGCATTCTGACCAGTTAGCGTATTATGCATATTTGACCCGCTTAATGCACGAATTAGGTTTCGATGTCTTCATGAAACGTGTAGATATGGTTATTAGCTTTAATGAGACGCTGGATTCATCCGATTCGGACACCTGCAGCTCAATATATGGTCATCAGACGCTACAAAGGTATGACTGTCAGGAACAACATCACGTCACCAACTTACGGATGCAATTGGACAAAGATAGAGATCGATTTCTCTCTTGACCTCTTCACGAGAGTTGCGGATATTTCTCTAAGCCTTCGAACGATACCTAGATCGATGCTTTTGAACACCTAAAGCTCCTGATTTTGTCAGCAGACGCTTGCATGTTCTGATTGTCACGAACTGTACCACATCTCAAGCTTGAAGAAGGAATTTCACTCAGATCGGGATTGGTTCAGATCTCGACTTCTCCATGAAACATGTAGGTATTTATCTTATATTTTTAATAAAACCAAGATCACTGCATTTCGACGAGCGTACCTCCAAATACGACGTTTCGGAGGGTTGATTATCGGCAGCAGGCGCTTGACTACAATCTTCGGTGTTTTTCCTTTTGCAACATTTGTACTTTTGTTTTTATTCACGCTTGTCTTCTCTTTCTTCTATTATAATTGCTGAAGCTTTTGTGTTCTTTTATTACAGTACTTGATGCTTCAGGACTTTATAGAAAATTGTACCTTATTTTCTGGTCAAGCTTGGACTTTGAATATCTTAATACTCCATTCGAAATTACTTCTCCAGCAGTCATAATGTTCTGTATTCTGAGTAGACGCTTGATTAGCTTCACCAGAGGATTCTTAAATGAGATAAGGCGCTTGGTTATCCACTGGGCACATTCGCAAGGCTGTTTAACTCGTTGCATTCTGACCAGTTAGCTTATTATGCATCTTTGACCCGCTTAATGCACGAATTAGGTTTCGATGTCTTCACGAAACGTGTAGATATGGTTATTAGCTTTAATGAGACGCTGGATTCATCCGATTCGGACAGCTGCAGCTCAATATATGGTCATCAGACGCTACAAAGGTATGACTGTCAGGAACAACATCACGTCACCAACTTACGGATGCAATTGGACAAAGATAGAGATCGATTTCTCTCTTGACCTCTTCACGAGAGTTGCGGATATTTCTCTAAGCCTTCGAACGATACCTAGATCGATGCTTTTGAACACCTAAAGCTCCTGATTTTGTCAGCAGACGCTTGCATGTTCTGATTGTCACGAACTGTACCACATCTCAAGCTTGAAGAAGGAATTTCACTCAGATCGGGATTGGTTCAGATCTCGACTTCTCCATGAAACATGTAGGTATTTATCTTATATTTTTAATAAAACCAAGATCACTGCATTTCGATGAGCGTACCTCCAAATACGACGTTTCGGAGGGTTGATTATCGGCAGCAGGCGCTTGACTACAATCTTCGGTGTTTTTCCTTTTGCAACATTTGTACTTTTGTTTTTATTCACGCTTGTCTTCTCTTTCTTCTATTATAATTGCTGAAGCTTTTGTGTTCTTTTATTACAGTACTTGATGCTTCAGGACTTTATAGAAAATTGTACCTTATTTTCTGGTCAAGCTTGGACTTTGAATATCTTAATACTCCATTCGAAATTACTTCTCCAGCAGTCATAATGTTCTGTATTCTGAGTAGACGCTTGATTAGCTTCACCAGAGGATTCTTAAATGAGATAAGGCGCTTGGTTATCCACTGGGCACATTCACAAGGATGTTTAACTCGTTGCATTCTGACCAGTTAGCTTATTATGCATCTTTGACCCGCTTAATGCACGAATTAGGTTTCGATGTCTTCACGAAACGTGTAGATATGGTTATTAGCTTTAATGAGACGCTGGATTCATCCGATTCGGACAGCTGCAGCTCAATATATGGTCATCAGACGCTACAAAGGTATGACTGTCAGGAACAACATCACGTCAACCAACTTACGGATGCAATTTGACAAAGATAAAGATCGATTTCTCTTTTGAGCTCTTCATGAGAGTTGCGGATATTTCTCTAAGCCTTCCAACGATACCAAGATCGATGCTTTTGAACACCTAAAGCTCATGAAATTGTCACCAGACACTTGCATGTTCTGAGTGTCACGAATAGTACCACATCTCGAGCCTGAAGAAGGAATTTCACTCAGATCGGGATTGGTTCAGATCTCGACTTCTCCATGAAACATGTAGGTATTTATCTTATATTTCTAATAAAACCAAGATCACTTCATTTCGACGATCATACCTCAAAATACGACGTTTCGGAGGGTTGATTATCGGCAGCAGGTGCTTGACTTCAATCTTCAGTGTTTTTGCTTTTGCAGCATTTGTACTTTTGTTTTTCTTCACGCTTGTCTTATCTTTCTTCTATTATAATTGCTGAAGCTTTTGTGTTCTTCTATTACAGTGTTTGATGGTTCAGGACTTTATAGAAAATGGTACCTTATTTTCTGGTCAATCTTGGACTTTGAATATCTTAATATTCCATTCGAAATTACTTCTCCAGCCGTCATAATGTTCTGTATTCTGAGTAGACGGTTGATTAGCTTCACCGGAGGATTCTTAAATGAGCTAAGGCGCTTGGTTATCCACTGGGCACATTCACAAGGCTGTTTAACTCGTTGCATTCTGACCTGTTAGCGTATTATGCATATTTGACCTGCTTAATGCACAAATTAGGTTTCGATGTCTTCATGAAACGTGTAGATATGGTTATTAGCTTTAATGAGACGCTGGATTCATCCGAGTCGGACACCTGCAGCTCAATATATGGTCATCAGACGCTACAAAGGTATGACTGTCAGGAACAACATCACATCACCAACTTACGGATGCAATTGGACAAAGATAGAGATCGATTTCTCTCTTGACCTCTTCACGGGAGTTGCGGATATTTCTCTAAGCCTTCGAACGATACCTAGATCGATGCTTTTGAACACCAAAAGCTCCTGATTTTGTCAGCAGACGCTTGCATGTTCTGATTGTCACGAACTGTACCACATCTCAAGCTTGAAGAAGGAATTTCACTCAGATCGGGATTGGTTCAGATCTCGACATCTCCATGAAACATGTAGGTATTTATCTTATATTTTTAATAAAACCAAGATCACTGCATTTCGACGAGCGTACCTCCAAATATGTCGTTTCGGAGGGGTTGATTATCAGCAGCAGGCGCTTGGACTACAATCTTCAGTGTTTTTCCTTTTGCAACATTTGTACTTTTGTTTTTTATTCACGCTTGTCTTCTCTTTCTTCTATTATAATTGCTGAAGCTTTTGTGTTCTTTTATTACTGTACTTGATGCTTCAGGACTTATAGAAAATTGTACCTTATTTTCTGGTCAAGCTTGGACTTTGAATATCTTAATACTCATTCGAAATTACTTCTCCAGCAGTCATAATGTTCTGTATCTGAGTAGACGCTTGATTAGCTTCACCAGAGGATTCTTAANCCCACAAACCAACACGGATCTCTTCAGCGTGCTTTGTCCTCACTCACACGCTTCTAGGAAAACTTCCCAGGAGGTCACCCATCCCAGAATTACCCAAGTCCAGCACGCTTAACTTGGAGTTCTTAAGTGATGGGCTACCGAAAAGAAGATGCATCTTGTTGTATAGGTAGTACCAATCAATTCTTATAAGCCTTCCTTCAACTATACAGTCCCATACTTGCACAGCCTCAGGATTCCTCTCATTCCGATGTGAATTCGGTTCATTCATGTATCCCTCCGCTAGAAGCCTGCCAGGAGCCGCTCCTTGTCCGTGCCTCATGCACCGGCGATCACTCCCCTCCATCGTCAGCCCCGGGTGTTATAAAACAGTACCACATCTCAAGCTTGAAGAAGGAATTACACTCAGATCGGGATTGTTTCAGATCTCGACTTCTCCAGGAAACATGTAGGTATTTATCTTATCTTTCTAATAAAACCAAGATCACTTCATTTCGACGAGCATTCCTCAAAAATACTTTTCGGAGGCTTGATTATCGGCAGCCGGCAGTTGACTTCAATCTTTAGTGTTTTTGCTTTTGCAGCATTTGTACTTTTGTTTTTATTCACGCTTGTCTTATCTTTCTTCAATTACAAATGCTGAAGCTTTTGTGTTCTTCTATCATAGTAATTGATGCTTTAGGACATTATAGAAAATGGTACCTCATTTTCTGGTCAAGCTTGGACTTTGAATATCTTAATAATTCATTCAAAATTACTTCTCCAGCCTTCATAATGTTTGTATTCTGAATAGACGCTTGATTAGCTTCAGCGGACGCTTCTTAAATTAGCTAAGGCGCTTGGTTATCCACTGGGCACATTCACAAGGCTGTTTAACTCGTAGCATTCTTAGTAGTTAGCGTATTATGCATATTTGACCCTCTTAATGCCCGAATTAGGATTCGATGTCTTCATGAAATGTGTAGATACGGATATTAGCTTTAATGAGACACTGGTTTCATCCTATTCGGACACGTATAGCTTAATATATGGTCATCAGAGGCTCCAAAGGTATGACTGTCAGGAACAACATCACCTCACCAACTTACGGATGCAATTTGACAAAGATAGAGTTCGATTTCGCTCTTGACCTCTGCATGAGAGTTGCGTATTTTTCTCTAAGCCTTCTAACGATATGAAGATCGATGCTTTTGAACACCTAAAGCTCCAGAAATTGTCAGCAAACGCTTGCATGTTCTGATTGTCACGAACAGTACCAGATCTCAAGCTTGAAGAAGGAATTTCACTCAGATCGGGATTGGTTCAGATCTCGACTTCTCCAGGAAACCTGTAGGTATTTATCTTATCTTTCTAATAAAACCAAGATCACTTAATTTCGACGAGCATACCTCAAAATACGACGTTTCGGAGGCTTGATTATCGGCAGTAGGCGCTTGACTTCAATCTTCAGTGTTTTTGCTTTTGCAGCATTTGTACTTTTGTTTTTATTCACGCTTGTCTTCTATTTCTTCTATTACAATTGCTGAAGCTTTTGTGTTCTTCTATTACAGTACTTGATGCTTCAGGACATTATAGAAAATGGTACCTTATTTTCAAGTCTAGCTTGGACTTCGAATATCTTAATACTCTATTCGAAATTACTTCTCCAGCCATCATAATGTTCTGTATTCTGAGTAGACGCTTGATTAGCTTCACCGGAGGATTCTTAAATGAGCTAAGGCGATTGGTTATCCACTGGGCACGTTCACAAGGCTGTTTAACTCGTTGCATTCTGACCACTGAGTGTATTACGCTTCTTAGACCCTCTTAAAGGCCGAATTAGGATTCAATGTCTACATGAAAAGTGTAGATATGGATATTAGCTTTAATGAGACATTGGTTTCATCCAATTCGGATACCTACAGCTCAATATAGGATCATCAGACGCTACAAAGGTATGACTGTCAGGAACAAAATCACGTCACCAACTTACGGACGCAATTTGACAAAGATAGAGATCTATTTCGCTCTTGACCTCTTCGTGAGAGTTGCGGATATTTTTCCAAGCCTACCAACGATACCAAGATCGATGCTTTTGAGCACCTAAAGCTCCAGAAGTTGTCAGCAGACATTTGCATGTTCTGATTGTCCCGAACCGTACCACATCTCAAGCATGGAGAAGGAATTTCGCTCAGATCGGGATTGGTTCAGATCTCGACTTCTCCAGGAAACATGTAGGTATTTATCTTATCTTTCTAATAAAACCATGATCACTTCATTTCGACGAGCGTACCTCAAAATACTTTTCGGAGGCTTGATTATCGGCTACAAGCACTTGACTTCAATCTTCAGTGTTTTTGCTTTTACAGCATTTGTAATTTTGTTTTTATTCACGCTTGTCTTCTCTTTCTTCTGTTACAATTGGTGAAGCTTTTGTGTTCTTCTATTACAGTACTTGATGCTCCAGGACTTTATAGAAAATGGTACCACATTTTCTGGTCTAGCTTGGACTTTGAATATCTTAATACTTCATTCAAAATTACTTCTCCAGCCTTCATAATGTTTGTATTCTGAATAAACGCTTGATTAGCTTCACCAGACGCTTCTTAAATTAGCTAAGGCGCTTGGTTATGCACTGGGCACATTCACAAGACTGTTTAACTCGTAGCATTCTTAGCAGTTAGCATATTATGCTTATTTGACCCTCTTAATGCACGAATTAGGATTCAATGTCTTCATGAAACTTGTAGAACGGATATTAGCTTTAATTAGACACTGGTTTCATCCAATTCGGACACCTACAGCTCAATATATGGTCATCAAACGCTACAAAGGTATGACTGTCAGGAACAACATCACGTCACCAACTTACATACGCAATTTGACAAAGATGGAGATCGATTTCGCTCTTGACCTCTTCATTAGAGTTGCAGATATTTATCTAAACCTTCCAAAGATACCAAGATCGATACTTTTGAACACCTAAAGCTCCAGAAGTTATCAGCAGACGATTGCATGTTCTGATTGTCACGAACAGTGTAACGGCCCGGACTGCTTTAAGGATTGCCGACTGTCCCCACAAACCAACACGGATCTCTTCAGCGTGCTTTGTCCTCACTCACACGCTTCCTAGGAAAACTTCCCAGGAGGTCACCCATCCCAGAATTACTCCAAGTCCAGCACGCTTAACTTTGGAGTTCTTAAGTGATGGGCTACCGAAAAGAAGATGCATCTTGTTGGTATAGGTAGTACCAATCAATTCTTATAAGCCTTCCTTCAACTGTATAGTCCCATACCTGCACAGCCTCAGGATCCCTCTCATTCCGATGTGAATTCGGTTCATTCATGTATCCCTCCGCTAGAAGCCTGCCAGGAGCCGCTCCTTGTCTGTGCCTCATGCACCGGCGATCACTCCCCTCCTTCGTCAGCCCCGGGTGTTACATGCCCACCAGCTTCCGCTTGGTTCGTCCCCGAACCACACCGTACTGGGAGAGGTCCGCTCTGATACCACTTGTAACGGCCCGGACTGCTTTAAGGATTGCCGACTGTCCCCACAAACCAACACGGATCTCTTCAGCGTGCTTTGTCCTCACTCACACGCTTCCTAGGAAAACTTCCCAGGAGGTCACCCATCCCAGAATTACCCAAGTCCAGCACGCTTAACTTTGGAGTTCTTAAGTGATGGGCTACCGAAAAGAAGATGCATCTTGTTGGTATAGGTAGTACCAATCAATTCTTATAAGCCTTCCTTCAACTATACAGTCCCATACTTGCACAGCCTCAGGATTCCTCTCATTCCGATGTGAATTCGGTTCATTCATGTATCCCTCCGCTAGAAGCCTGCCAGGAGCCGCTCCTTGTCCGTGCCTCATGCACCGGCGATCACTCCCCTCCATCGTCAGCCCCGGGTGTTACAAACAGTACCACATCTCAAGCTTGAAGAAGGAATTACACTCAGATCGGGATTGTTTCAGATCTCGACTTCTCCAGGAAACATGTAGGTATTTATCTTATCTTTCTAATAAAACCAAGATCACTTCATTTCGACGAGCATTCCTCAAAATACTTTTCGGAGGCTTGATTATCGGCAGCCGGCAGTTGACTTCAATCTTTAGTGTTTTTGCTTTTGCAGCATTTGTACTTTTGTTTTTATTCACGCTTGTCTTATCTTTCTTCAATTACAAATGCTGAAGCTTTTGTGTTCTTCTATCATAGTAATTGATGCTTTAGGACATTATAGAAAATGGTACCTCATTTTCTGGTCAAGCTTGGACTTTGAATATCTTAATAATTCATTCAAAATTACTTCTCCAGCCTTCATAATGTTTGTATTCTGAATAGACGCTTGATTAGCTTCAGCGGACGCTTCTTAAATTAGCTAAGGCGCTTGGTTATCCACTGGGCACATTCACAAGGCTGTTTAACTCGTAGCATTCTTAGTAGTTAGCGTATTATGCATATTTGACCCTCTTAATGCCCGAATTAGGATTCGATGTCTTCATGAAATGTGTAGATACGGATATTAGCTTTAATGAGACACTGGTTTCATCCTATTCGGACACGTATAGCTTAATATATGGTCATCAGAGGCTCCAAAGGTATGACTGTCAGGAACAACATCACCTCACCAACTTACGGATGCAATTTGACAAAGATAGAGTTCGATTTCGCTCTTGACCTCTGCATGAGAGTTGCGTATTTTTCTCTAAGCCTTCCAACGATATGAAGATCGATGCTTTTGAACACCTAAAGCTCCAGAAATTGTCAGCAAACGCTTGCATGTTCTGATTGTCACGAACAGTACCAGATCTCAAGCTTGAAGAAGGAATTTCACTCAGATCGGGATTGGTTCAGATCTCGACTTCTCCAGGAAACCTGTAGGTATTTATCTTATCTTTCTAATAAAACCAAGATCACTTAATTTCGACGAGCATACCTCAAAATACGACGTTTCGGAGGCTTGATTATCGGCAGTAGGCGCTTGACTTCAATCTTCAGTGTTTTTGCTTTTGCAGCATTTGTACTTTTGTTTTTATTCACGCTTGTCTTCTATTTCTTCTATTACAATTGCTGAAGCTTTTGTGTTCTTCTATTACAGTACTTGATGCTTCAGGACATTATAGAAAATGGTACCTTATTTTCAAGTCTAGCTTGGACTTCGAATATCTTAATACTCTATTCGAAATTACTTCTCCAGCCATCATAATGTTCTGTATTCTGAGTAGACGCTTGATTAGCTTCACCGGAGGATTCTTAAATGAGCTAAGGCGATTGGTTATCCACTGGGCACGTTCACAAGGCTGTTTAACTCGTTGCATTCTGACCACTGAGCGTATTACGCTTCTTAGACCCTCTTAAAGGCCGAATTAGGATTCAATGTCTACATGAAAAGTGTAGATATGGATATTAGCTTTAATGAGACATTGGTTTCATCCAATTCGGATACCTACAGCTCAATATAGGATCATCAGACGCTACAAAGGTATGACTGTCAGGAACAAAATCACGTCACCAACTTACGGACGCAATTTGACAAAGATAGAGATCTATTTCGCTCTTGACCTCTTCGTGAGAGTTGCGGATATTTTTCCAAGCCTACCAACGATACCAAGATCGATGCTTTTGAGCACCTAAAGCTCCAGAAGTTGTCAGCAGACATTTGCATGTTCTGATTGTCCCGAACCGTACCACATCTCAAGCATGGAGAAGGAATTTCGCTCAGATCGGGATTGGTTCAGATCTCGACTTCTCCAGGAAACATGTAGGTATTTATCTTATCTTTCTAATAAAACCATGATCACTTCATTTCGACGAGCGTACCTCAAAATACTTTTCGGAGGCTTGATTATCGGCTACAAGCACTTGACTTCAATCTTCAGTGTTTTTGCTTTTACAGCATTTGTAATTTTGTTTTTATTCACGCTTGTCTTCTCTTTCTTCTGTTACAATTGGTGAAGCTTTTGTGTTCTTCTATTACAGTACTTGATGCTCCAGGACTTTATAGAAAATGGTACCACATTTTCTGGTCTAGCTTGGACTTTGAATATCTTAATACTTCATTCAAAATTACTTCTCCAGCCTTCATAATGTTTGTATTCTGAATAAACGCTTGATTAGCTTCACCGGACGCTTCTTAAATTAGCTAAGGCGCTTGGTTATGCACTGGGCACATTCACAAGACTGTTTAACTCGTAGCATTCTTAGCAGTTAGCATATTATGCTTATTTGACCCTCTTAATGCACGAATTAGGATTCAATGTCTTCATGAAACTTGTAGAACGGATATTAGCTTTAATGAGACACTGGTTTCATCCAATTCGGACACCTACTGCTCAATATATGGTCATCAGATGCTACAAAGGTATGACTGTCAGGAACAACATCACGTCACCAACTTACGGATGCAATTTGACAAAGATCGAGATCGATTTCGCTCTTGACCTCTTCATGAGAGTTGCAGATATTTCTCTAAGCCTTCAAACGATACCATGATCGATGCTTTTGAACACCTAAAGCTCCAAAAATTGTCAGTAGACGCTTGCATGTTCTGATTGTCACGAGCAGTACCACCTCTCCCGCTCGAAGAAGGAATTTCACTCAGATCGGGATTGGTTCAGATCTCGACTTCTCCAGGAAACCTGTAGATATTTATCTTATCTTTCTAATAAAACCAAGATCACTTCATTTCGACGAGCGTACCTCAAAATACGACGTTTCGGAGGCTTGATTATCGGCAGCAGGCGCTTGACTTCAATCTTCAGTGTTTTTGCTTTTGCCGAATTTGTACTTTTTTTTTTATTCACGCTTGTCTTCTCTTTCTTCTATTACATTTGCTGAAGCTTTTTTGTTCTTCTATTACAGTACTTAATGCTGCAGGACTTTATAGAAAATGGTACCTTATTTTCTGGTCACGCTTGGACTTTGAATATCTTAATACTTCATTCGAAATTACTTTTCCAGCCATCATAATGCTCTGTATTCTGAGCAGACGCTTGATTAGCTTCACCGAAGGATTCTTAAATGAGCTAGGGCGCTAGGTTATCCACTAGGCACATTCACAATGCTGTTTAACTCATTGCATTCTGACCAGTGAGCGTATTATGCTTCTTAGACCTTCTTAAAGGCCGAATTAGGATTCGATGTCTTCATGAAACTAGTAGATATGGATATTAGCTTTAATGAGATACTGGTTTCATCCAATTCGGACACCTACGGCTGAAAATATCATCATCAGGCACTACAAAGGTTTGACTGTCACGAACAACATCACGTCACTAAGCTACGGATGCAATTTGACAAAGATAGAGATCGATTTCACTCTTGACCTCTTCATGAGAGTTGTGGATATTTCTCTAAGCCTTCCAACGATACCTAGATCGATGCTTTTGAACACCTTAAGCTCCAGAAATTGTCAACAGAAGCTTGCATGTTCTGATTGTGACGAACAGTGCCACATCTCAAGCTTGAAGAAGGAATTTCTTTCAGATCGGGATTGGTGTAGATCTCGACTTCTCCAGGAAACCTGTAGGTATTTATCTTATCTTTCTAATAAAGCCAAGACACTTCATTTAGAAGAGCGTACCTCAAAATACGATGTTTCGGAGGCTTGATTTTCAACAGCTGGTGCTTTACTTCAATCTTCAGTGTTTTTGCTTTTACATAATTTGTACTTTTGTTTTTATTCACCGTTGTCTTCTCTTTCTTCTATTACAATTGCTGAAGCTTTTGTGTTCTTCTATTACAGTACATAATGCTTCAGGACTTTATAGAAAATGGTCCCTTATTTCCTCGTCAAGCTTGGACTTTGAATATCTTAATACTTCATACGAAATTACTTCTCTAGCCATCACAATGTTCTGTATTCTGAGTAGATGCTTGATTAGCTTCACCGGAGGATTCTTAAATGAGCTAAGACGCTTGGTTATCCACTGGGCACATTCACATGGCTGTTTAACTCATTGTATTCTGACCAGTGAGCGTATTATACTTCTTAGACCCTCTTAAAAGCCGAATTAGGATTCGATGTCTTCAGGAAACGTGTAGATATGGATATTAGCTTTAATCAGACACTGGTTTTATCCAATTCGGACACCTACAACTCAATATATGATCATCAGACGCTACGAAGGTATGACTATCAGGAACAACATCACGTCACCAACTTACGGATGCTATTTGACAAAGATAGAAATCGATTTTGCTCTTGACCTCTTCGAGAGTTGTAGATATTTCTGTAAGGCTTCCAACGACACCAAGATCGATGCTTTTGAACACCTAAAGTGCTTGAAATTATCAGCAGTCGCTTGCATGTTCGGATTGTCATGAACAGTACCACAACTCAAGCTTAAAGAAGGAATTTCACTCAGATCGGGATTGGTTCAGATCTCGACTTCTCCAGGAAACTTGTAGGTATTTATCTTATATTCCTAATAAAACAAAGATCACTTCATTTCGACGAGCGTACCTCAAAATACTTTTCGGAGGCTTGATTATCGGCAGCACGCACTGACTTCAATCTCCAGTGTTTTTGCTTTTGCAGCATTTGTACTTTGGTTTTTATTCACGCTTGTCTTCTCCATCTTCTATTACAATTGCTGAAGATTTTGTGTTCTTCGATTACAATACTTGATGCTTCAGGACTTTATAGAAAATGGTACCTCATTTTCTGTTCAGGCTTGGACTTTGATTATCTTATTACTTCTCCAGCCTTCATAATGTTTGTATTCTGAATAGACGCTTGATTAGCTTCACCGGACGCTTCTTAAATTAGCTAAGGCGCTTGGTTACCACTGGGCACATTCACATGGCTGTTTAACTCGTAGCATTCTTATCAGTTAGCGTATTATGCTTATTTGACCCTCTTAATGCAGTAATTAGGATTTGAAGTCTTCACGAAACATGTAGATATGGATATTAGCTTTAATGAGACACTAGTTTCATCTAATTCAGACACCTACATCTCAATATATGGTCATCAGATGCTACAAAGGTATGACTGTGAGGAACAACATCACGTCACCAACTTACGGATACAATTTGACAAAGATAGAGATCGATTTCGCTATTGACCTCTTCATGAGAGTTGCAGATATTTCTCTAAGACTTCCAACGATACCAAGATCGATGCTTTTGAACACCTAAAGCTCCAAAAATTGTCAGCAGACGCTTGCATGTTCTGATTGACACGAACAGTACCACATCTCAAGCTTGAAGAAGGAATTTCACTCAGATCGGGATTGGTTCAGATCTCGACTTCTCCAGGAAACCTGTAGGTATTTATCTTCTCTTTATAATAAAACCAAGATCACTTCATTTCGACTAGCGTACCTCAAAATACGACATTTCGGAGGCTTGATTATCGGCAGCAGGCGCTTGACTTCAATCTTCAATGTTTTTGCTTTTGCAGAATTTGTACTTTTGTTTTTATTCACGCTTGTCTTCTCTTTCTTATATTACAATTGCTGAAGCTTTTGTGTTCTTCTATTACAGTACTTAATGCTTCTGGACTTTATAGAAAATGGTACCTTATTTTCTGGTCAAGCTTGGACTTTGAATATCTTAATACTTCATTCGAAATTACTTCCCCAGCCATCATAATGTTCTGTATTCTGAGTAGACGCTTGATTAGCTTCACCGGTGGATTCTTAAATGAGCTAAGACGCTAGGTTATCCACTAGGCACAGTCACAATGTTGTTTAACTCGTTGCATTCTGACCAGTGAGCGTATTATGCATCTTAGACTATCTTAAAGGCCGAATTAGGATTCGATGTCTGCATGAAACGTGTAGATATGGATATTAGCTTGAATGAGACACTGGTTTCATCCAATTCGGACACCTACAGCTGAAAATATCATTATCAGACACTAAAAAGGTTTGACTGTCAGGAACAACATCACGTCACCAAGTTACGGATGAAATTTAACAAAGATAGAGATCGATTTCGCTCTTGACCTCTTCATGAGAGTTGCGGATATTGCTCTAAGCCTTCCAACGATACCAAGATCGATACTTTTGAACACCTAAAGCTCCTGAAATTGTCAGCAGACGCTTGCATGGTCTGATTATCACGAACTGTGCCACATCTCAAGCTTGGAGAAGGAATTTCACTCAGATCGGGATTGGCTCAGATCTCGACTTCTCCAGGAAACCTATAGGTATTTATCTTATCTTTATAATAAAACCAAGATCACTTCATTTCGACTAGCGTACCTCAAAATACGACATTTCGGAGGCTTGATTATTGGCAGCAGGCGCTTGACTTCAATCTTCAGTGTTTTTGCTTTTATAGCATTTGTAAATTTTTTTTTATTCACGCTTGTCTTCTCTTTCTTCTGTTACAATTGGTGAAGCTTTTGTGTTCTTCTATTATAGTACTTGTTGCTCCAGGACTTTATAGAAAATGGTACCACATTTTCTGGTCTAGCTTGGACTTTGAATATCTTAATACTTCATTCAAAATTACTTCTCCGGCCTTCATAATGTTTGTATTCTGAATAAACGCTTGATTAGCTTCACCAGATACTTCTTAAATTAGCTGAGGCGCTTGGTTATCCACTGGGCACATTCACAAGGCTGTTTAACTCGTAGCATTCTTAGCAGTTAGCATATTATGCTTATTTGAACCTCTTAATGCACGAATTAGGATTCGATGTCTTCATGAAACGTGTAGAACGGATATTAGCTTTAATGAGACACTGGTTTCATCCAATTCGGACACCTACTGCTCAATATATGGTCATCAGATTCTACAAAGGTATGACTGTCAGGAACAACATCACGTCACCAACTTACGGATGCAATTTGACAAAGATAGAGATCGATTTCGCTCTTGACCTCTTCATGAGAGTTGCAGATATTTCTCTAATTCTTCAAACGATACCAGGGTCGATGCTTTTGAACACCTAAAGCTCCAGAAATTGTCAGCAGACTCTTGCATGTTCTGATTGTCACGAACAGTACCACATCTCAAGCTTGAAGAAGGAATTTCATTCAGATCGGGATTGGCTCAGATCTCGACTTCTCCAGGAAACATGTAGGTATTTATCTTATCTTTCTAATAAAACCATGATCACTTCATTTCGACGAGCGTACCTCAAAATACTTTTCGGAGGCTTGATTATCGGCTGCAGGCACTTGACTTCAATCTTCAGTGTTTTTGCTTTTACAGCATTTGTAATTTTGATTTTATTCACGCTTGTCTTCTCTTTCTTCTGTTACAATTGGTGAAGCTTTTGTGTTCTTCTATTAAAGTACTTGATGCTCCAGGACTTTATAGAAAATGGTACCACATTTTCTGGTCTTGCTTGGACTTTGAATATCTTAATACTTCATTCAAAATTACTTCTCCAGCCTTCATAATGTTTGTATTATGAATAAACGCTTGATTAGCTTCACCAGACGCTTCTTAAATTAGCTAAGGCGCTTGGTTATCCACTGGGCACATTCACAAGGCTGTTTAACTTGTAGCATTCTTAGCAGTTAGCATATTATACTAATTTGACCCTCTTAATGCATGAATTAGGATTCGATGTCTTCATGAAACGTGTAGAACGGATATTAGCTTTAATGAGACACTGGTTTCATCCAATTCGAACACCTACTGCTCAATATATGGTCATCAGATGCTACAAAGGTATGACTATCAGGAACAACCTCACGTCACCAACTTACGGATACAATTTGGCAAAGATAGAGATCGATTTCGCTCTTGACCTCTTCATGAGAGTTGCAGATATTTCTCTAAGCCTTCAAACGATACCATGATCGATGCTTTTGAACACCTAAAGCTCCAAAAATTGTCAGCAGACGCTTGCATGTTCTGATTGTCACGAACAGTACCACCTCTCCAGCTCGAAGAAGGAATTTCACTCAGATTGGGATTGGTTCAGATCTCGACTTCTCCAGGAAACCTGTAGGTATTTATCTTATCTTTCTAATAAAACCAAGATCACTTCATTTCAACAAGCGTACCTCAAAATACGACGTTTCGGAGGCTTGATTATTGGCAGCAGGCGCTTGACTTCAATCTTCAGTGTTTTTGCTTTTGCCGAATTTGTACTTTTGTTTTTATTCACGCTTGTCTTCTCTTTCTTCTATTACATTTGCTGAAGCTTTTGTGTTCTTCTATTACAGTACTTAATGCTTCAGGACTTTATAGAAAATGGTATCATATTTTCTGGTCACGCTTGGACTTTGAATATCTTAATACTTCATTCGAAATTACTTCTCCAGCCATCATAATGCTCTGTATTCTGAGCAGACGCTTGATTAGCTTCACCGGAGGATTCTTAAATGAGCTAGGGCGCTAGGTTATCCGCTAGGCACATTCACAATGCTGTTTAACTCATTGCATTCTGACCAGTGAGCGTATTATGCTTCTTAGACCTTCTTAAAGGCCGAATTAGGATTCGATGTCTTCATGAAACTAGTAGATATGGATATTAGCTTTAATGAAATACTGGTTTCATCAAATTCGGACACCTACAGCTGAAAATATCATCATCAGGCACTACAAAGGTTTGACTGTCACGAACAACATCACGTCACCAAGTTACGGATGCAATTTGACAAAGATAGAGATCGATTTCACTCTTGATCTCTTCATGAGAGTTGCGGATATTTCTCTAATCCTTCCAACGATACCTAGATCGATGATTTTGAACACCTTAAGCTCCAGAAATTGTCAACAGAAGCTTGCATGTTCTGATTGTGACGAACAGTACCACATCTCAAGCTTGGAGAAGGAATTTCTCTCAGATTGAGATTGGTTCAGATCTCGACTTCATCATGAAACATGTAGGTATTTATCTTATATTTCTAATAAAACCAAGATCACTTCATTTCGAAGAGTGTACCTCAAAATACGACGTTTCGGAGGGTTGATTATCGGCAGCAGGCGCTTGACTTCACTCTTCAGTGTTTTTGCTTTTCCAGCATTTGTACTTTTGTTTTTATTCACGCTTGTCTTCTCTTTCTTCTATTACAATTGCTAAAGCTTTTGTGTTCTTCTATTACAGTACTTGATTCTTCTGGACTTTATAGAAAATAGTACCTTATTTTATGGTCAAGCTTGGACTTTGAATGTCTTAATACTCCATTCGAAATTACATCTCAAACCGTCATAATGTTCTGTATTCTGAGTAGACGCTTGATTAGCTTCACCGGAGGATTCTTAAATGACCTAAGGCGCTAGGTTATCCACTGAGCACATTCACAAGCCTGTTTAACTCGTTGCAATCTGTCCAGTGAGCGTATTATGCTTCTTAGACCCTCTTAAAGGACAAATTAGGATTCGATGTCCTCATGAAAAGTGTAGATATGGCTATTATCTTTAATAAAATACTGGTTGCATCCAATTCGGACACCTACAGCTCAATATAGGGTCATCAGACGCTACAAAGGTATGACTGTCAGGAACGACATCAAGTCACCAACTTACGGATGCAATATGACAAAGATAGAGATCGATTTCTATCTTGACCTCTTCATGAGAGTTGCGGATATTTCTCTAATCCTTCCAACGATACCAAGATCGATGCTTTTGAACACCTAAAGCTCCTGAAATTGTCAGCAAACGCTTGCATGTTCTGATTGTCACGAACAGTACCACATCTCAAGCCTGAAGAAGGAATTTCACTCAGATCGGGATGGGTTAAGATCTCGAATTCTCCATAAAACATGTTGGTGTTTATCTTATATTTCTTATAAAACCAAGATCACTTCATTTCGACGAGCGTACCTCAAATTATGACGTTTCGGAGGGTTGATTATCGAGAGGAGGCGCTTGACTTCAATCTTCAGTGTTTTTGCTTTTGCAGCATTTGTACTTTTGTTTTTATTCTCGCTTGTCTTCTCTTTCTTCTATTACAATTGCTGAAGCTTTTGGGTTCTTCTATTATAGTACTTGATGCTTCTAGACTTTATAGAAAATGGTACCTTATTTTCTGGTCAAGCTTGGACATACGAATATCTTAATACTCCATTCGAAATTACTTCTCCAGCCGTCGTAATGTTCTGTATTCTGAGCAGACGCTTGATTAGCTTCACCGGAGGATTCTTAAATGAGCTAAGGCGCTTGGTAATCCACTGGGCACATTCACAAGGCAGTTTAACTCGTTGCATTCTGACCAGTGAACATATTATGCTTCTCAGACCCTCTTAAAGGCCAAATTAGGATTCGATGTCCCCATGAAAAGTGTAAATATGGATATTAGCTTTAATGAGACACTGGTTTCATCCAATTCGGACACCTACAACTCAATATATGGTCATCAGACGCTACAAAGGTATGACAGTTAGGAACAACATCACGTCACCAACTTACGGATGCAATTTGACAAAGATAGAGATCGATTTCTCTCTTGACAACTTCATGAGAGTTGCGGATATTTCTCTAAGCCTGCCAAAGATACCAAGATCGATGCTTTTGAACACCTAAAGCTCCTGAAAATATCAGCAGACGCTTGCATGTTCTGATTGTCACGAACAGTACCACATCTCAAGCTTGAAGAAGGATTTTCACTCAGATCGGGATATGTTCAGATCTCGACTTCTCCAGGAAACATGTAGGTATTTAACTTATCTCTCTAATAAATCCAAGATCACTTCATTTCAACGAGCATACCTCAAAATACTTTTCGGAGGATTGATTATCGGCAGCAGGCACTTGACTACAATCTTCAGCGTTTTTGCTTTTGCAGCATTTGTACTTTTGTTTTTATTTATGCTTGTCTTCTCTTTCTTCTATTACAATTGCTGAAGCTTTTGTGTTCTTCTATTACAGTACTTGATGCTTCAGGACTTTATAGAAAATGGTACCTCATTTTCTGGTCAAGCTTGGACTTTGAATATCTTAATACTTCGTTCAAAATTACTTCCCCAGCCTTCATAATGTTTGTATTCTGAATATACGCTTGATTCGCGTCATCGGACGCTTCTTAAAGCAGCTAAGGCACTTGGTTATCCCCTGGGTACATTCACAAGGCTGTTTAACTCGTAGCATTCTTAGCAGTTAGCTTATTATGCTTATTTGACCCTTTTAATTCACGAATTATGATTCGATGTCTGCATGAAACGTGTAGATACGGATATTTGCTTTAATTAGACACTGGTTTCATCCAATTCGGACACCTACAGCACAATATATGGTCATCAAACGCTATAAAGGCATGACTGTCAGGAACAACATCACGTCACCAACTTACGTACGCAATTTGACAAAGATGGAGATCGATTTCGCTCTTGACCTCTTCTTTAGAGTTGCAGATATTTATCTAAACCTTCCAAAGATACCAAGATCGAGACTTTTGAACACCTAAAGCTCCAGAAGTTATCAGCAGACGCTTGCATGTTCTGATTGTCACGAACAGTACCACATCTCAAGCTTGAAGAAGGAATTACACTCAGATCGGGATTGTTTCAGATCTCAACTTCTCCAGGAAACATGTAGGTATTTATCTTATCTTTCAAATAAAACCAAGATCACTTCATTTCGACGGGCATTCCTCAAAATACTTTTCGGAGGGTTGATTATCGGCAGCCGGCACTTGACTTCAATCTTCAATGTTTTTGCTTTTGCAGCATTTGTACTTTTGTTTTTATTCACGCTTGTCTTATCTTTTTTCAATTACAAATGCTGAAGCTTTTGTGTTCTTTTATCATAGTAATTAAAGCTTTAGGACTTTATAGAAAATGGTACCTCATTTTCTGGTCAAGCTTGGACTTTGAATATCTTAATAATTCATTCAAAATTACTTCTACAGCCTTCATAATGTTTGTATTCTGAATAGACGCTTGATTAGCTTCACCGGACGCTTCTTAAATTAGCTAAGGCGCTTGGTTATCCACTGGACACATTCACAAGGCTGTTTAACTCGTAGCATTCTTAGTAGTTAGCGTATTATGCTTATTTGACCCTCTTAATGCACGAATTAGGATTCGATGTCTTCATGAAATGTGTAGATACGGATATTAGCTTTAATGAGACACTGGTTTCATCCTATTCGGACACGTACAGCTTAATATATGGTCATCAGAGGCTCCAAAGATATGAATGTCAGGAACAACATCACGTCACCAACTTACGGATGCAATTTGACAAAGATAGAGATCGATTTCGCTCTTGACCTCTTCATGAGAGTTGCATATATTTCTCTAACCCTTCCAACGATACGTAGATCGATGCTTTTGAACACCTAAAGCTCCAGAAATTGTCAGCAGACGCTTGCATGTTCTGATTGTCACGAACAGTACCAGATCTCAAGCTTGAAGAAGGAATTTCACTCAGATCGGGATTGGTTCAGATCTCGACTTCTCCAGGAAACCTATAGGTATTTATCTTATCTTTCTAATAAAACCAAGATCACTTCATTTCGACGAGCATACCTCAAAATACGACGTTTCGGAGGCTTGATTATCGGCAGTAGGCGCTTGACTTCAATCTTCAGCGGTTTTGCTTTTGCAGCATTTGTACTTTTGTTTATATTCACGCCTGTCTTCTATTTCTTATATTACAATTGCTGAAGCTTTTGTGTTCTTCTATTATAGTACTTGATGCTTCAGGACATTATAGAAAAGGGTACCTTATTTTCAAGTCAAGCTTGGACTTCGAATATCTTAATACTCCATTCGATATTACTTCTCCAGCCATCATAATGTTCTGTATTCTGAGTAGACGCTTGATTAGCTTCATCGGAGGATTCTTAAATGAGCTAAGGCGCTTGGTTATCCACTGGGCACGTTCACAAGGCTGTTTAACTCGTTGCATTCTGACCAGTGAGCGTATTATGCTTCTTAGACCCTTAAAAGGCCGAATTAGGATTCAATGTCTTCATGAAACGTGTAGATATGGATATTAGCTTTAATGAGACATTGGTTTCATCCAATTCGAATACCTACAGCTCCATATATGATCATCAGACGCTACAAAAATATGACTGTCAGGAACAAAATCACGTCACCAACTTACGGATGCAATTTGACAAAGATAGAGATCGATTTCGCTCTTGACCTCTTTGTGAGAGTTGCGGATATTTTTCCAAGCCTAGCAACGATACCAAGATCGATGCTTTTGAGCACCTAAAGCTCCAGAAGTTGTCAGCAGACATTTGCATGTTCTGATTGTCCCGAACCGTACCACATCTCAAGCATGGAGAAGGAATTTCGCTCAGATCGGGATTGGTTCAGATCTCGGCTTCTCCAGGAAACATGTAGGTATTTATCTTATCTTTCTAATAAAATCAAGATCACTTCATTTCGATGAGCGTACCTCAAAATACTTTTCAGAGGCTTGATTATCGGCATCAGGCGCTTGACTTGAATCTTCAGTGTTTTTGCTTTTGCAGCATTCCTACTTTTGTTTTTATTCACGCTTGTTTTCTCTTTCTTCCATTACAATTGCTGAAGCTTTTGTGTTCTTCTATAACAGTACTTGATGCTTCAGGACTTTTCAGAAAATGGTACCTTATTTTCTGGTCAAGCTTGGACTTTGAATATCTTAATACTCCATTCGAAATTACTTCTCCAACCAACATAATGTTCTGTATTCTGTGTAGACGCTTGATTAGCTTCACCGGAGGATTCTTAAATGAGCTAAGGCGCTTGGTTATCCACTGGGCACATTCACAAGGCTGTTTAACTCGTTTCATTCTGACCAGCGAGCGTATTATGTTTAAATAGACCCTCTTAAAGGCCGAATTACGATTCGATGTCTTCGAGAAACATGTAGATATGGATATTAGATTTACTGAGACGCTAGTTTCTGTTCACGATTGATTAGCTTCACCGGAGGATTCTTAAATGAGCTAGGGCACTAGGTTATCCACTAGGCACATTCACAATGCTGTTTAACTCGTTGCATTCTGACCAGTGAGCGTATTATGCTTCTTAGACCTTCTTAAAGGCCGAATTAGGATTCGATGTCTTCATGAAACTAGTTGATATGGATATTAGCTTTAATGAGATACTGGTTTCATCAAATTCGGACACCTATAGCTGAAAATATCATCATCAGGCACTACAAAGGTTTGACTGTCACGAACAACATCACGTCACCAAGTTACGGATGCAATTTGACAAAGATAGAGATCGATTTCACTCTTGACCTCTTCATGAGGGTTGCGGATATTTCTCTAAGCCTTCCAACGATACCTAGATCGATGCTTTTGAACACCTTAAGCTCCAGAAATTGCCAACAGAAGCTTGCATGTTCTGATTTTGACGAACAGTACCACATTTCAAGCTTGAAGAAGGAATTTCTCTCAGATTGGGATTGGTTCAGATCTCGACTTCATCATGAAACATGTAGGTATTTATCTTATATTTCTAATAAAACCAAGATCACTACATTTCGAAGAGCGTACCTCAAAATACGACGTTTCGGAGGGTTGATTATCGGCAGCAGGCGCTTGACTTCACTCTTCAGTGTTTTTGCTTTTCCAGCATTTGTACTTTTGTTTTTATTCACGCTTGTCTTCTCTTTCTTCTATTACAATTGCTAAAGCTTTTGTGTTCTTCTATTACAGTACTTGATTCTTCTGGACTTTATAGAAAATGGTACCTTATGTTATGGTCAAGCTTGGACTTTGAATATCTTAATACTCCATTCGAAATTACTTCTCCAGCCGTCATAAGGTTCTGTATTCTGAGTAGACGCTTGATTAGCTTCACCGGAGGATTCTTAAATGAGATAAGGTGCTAGGTTATCCACTGAGCACATTCACAAGCCTGTTTAACTCGTTGCATTCTGTCCAGTGAGCGTATTATGCTTCTTAGACCCTCTTAAAGGCCAAATTAGGATTCGATGTTCGCATGAAAAGTGTAGATATGGCTATTATCTTTAATGAGATACTGGTTGCATCCAATTCGGACACCTACAGCTCAATATTTGGTCATCATACGCTACAAAGGTATGACTGTCAGGAACAACATCACGTCACCAGCTTACGGATGCAATATGACAAAGATAGAGATCGATTTCTATCTTGACCTCTTCATGAGAGTTGCGGATATTTCTCTAAGCCTTCCAACGATACCAAGATCGATGCTTTTGAACACCTAAAGCTCCTGAAATTGTCAGCAAACGCTTGCATGTTCTGATTGTCACGAACAGTACCACATCTCAAGCCTGAAGAAGGAATTTCACTCAGATCGGGATGGGTTAAGATCTCGAATTCTCCATAAAACATGTTGGTGTTTATCATTTATTTCTTATAAAACCAAGATCACTTCATTTCGACGAGCGTACCTCAAATTATGACGTTTCGGAGGGTTGATTATCGAGAGGAGGCGCTTGACTTCAATCTTCAGTGTTTTTGCTTTTGCAGCATTTGTACTTTTGTTTTTATTCTCGCTTGTCCTCTCTTTCTTCTATTACAATTGCTGAAGCTTTTGGGTTCTTCTATTACAGTACTTGATGCTTCAGGACTTTATAGAAAATGGTACCTTATTTTCTGGTCAAGCTTCGACATACGAATATCTTAATACTCCATTCGAAATTACTTCTCCAGCCGTCGTAATGTTCTGTATTCTGAGTAGACGCTTGATTAGCTTCACCGGAGGATTCTTAAATGAGCTAAGGCGCTTGGTAATCCACTGGACACATCCACAAGGCAGTTTAACTCGTTGCACTCTGACCAGTGAGCATATTATGCTTCTCAGACCCTCTTAAAGGCCAAATTAGGATTCGATGTCCTCATGAAAAGTGTAGATATGGATATTAGCTTTAATGAGACACTGGTTTCATCCAATTCGGACACCTACAACTCAATATATGGTCATCAGACGCTACAAAGTTATGACAGTCAGGAACAACATCACGTCACCAACTTACGGATGCAATTTGACAAAGATAGAGATCGATTTCTCTCTTGACCACTTCATGAGAGTTGCGGATATTTCTCTAAGCCTGCCAAAGACACCAAGATCGATGCTTTTGAACACCTAAAGCTCCTGAAATTATCAGCAGACGCTTGCATGTTCTGACTGTCACGAACAGTACCACATCTCAAGCTTGAAGAAGGATTTTCACTCAGATCGGGATATGTTCAGATCTCGACTTCTCCAGGAAACATGTAGGTACTTAACTTATCTCTCTAATAAATCCAAGATCACTTAATTTCAATGAGCATACCTCAAAATACTTTTCGGAGGCTTGATTATCGGCAGCAGGCACTTGACTTCAATCTTCAGCGTTTTTGCTTTTGCTGCATTTGTACTTTTGTTTTTATTCATGCTTGTCTTCTCTTTCTTCTATTACAATTGCTGAAGCTTTTGTGTTCTTCTATTACAGTACTTGATGCTTCAGGACTTTATAGAAAATGGTACCTCATTTTCTGGTCAAGCTTGGACTTTGAATATCTTAATACTTCGTTCAAAATTACTTCTCCAGCCTTCATAATGTTTGTATTCTGAATATACGCTTGATTCGCGTCATCAGACGCTACTTAAATTAGCTAAGGCGCTTGGTTATCCCCTGGGCACATTCACAAGGCTGTTTAACTCGTAGCATTCTTAGCAGTTATCTTATTATGCTTATTTGACCCTCTTAATGCACGAATTACGATTCGATGTCTTCATGAAACGTGTAGATACGGATATTTGCTTTAATTAGACACTGGTTTCATCCAATTCGGACACCTACAGCTCAATATATGGTCATCAAACGCTACAAAGGTATGACTGTCAGGAACAACATCACGTCACCAACTTACGTACGCAATTTGACAAAGATGGAGATCGATTTCGCTCTTGACCTCTTCATTAGAGTTGCAAATATTTATCTAAACCTTCCAAAGATACCAGGATCGATACTTTTGAACACCTAAAGCTCCAGAAGTTATCAGCAGATGCTTGCATGTTATGATTGTCACGAACAGTACCACATCTCAAGCTTGAAGAAGGAATTACACTCAGATCGGGATTGTTTCAGATCTCGACTTCTCCAGGAAACATGTAGGTATTTATCTTATCTTTCTAATAAAATCAAGATCACTTCATTTCGACGAGCATTCCTCAAAATACTTTTCGGAGGCTTGATTATCGGCAGCCGGCACTTGACTTCAATCTTCAATGTTTTTGCTTTTGCAGTATTTGTACTTTTGTTTTTATTCACGCTTGTCTTATCTTTCTTCAATTACAAATGCTGAAGCTTTTGTGTTCTTCTATCATAGTAATTGATGCTTTAGGACTTTATAGAAAATGGTACCTCATTTTCTGGTCAAGCTTGGACTTTGAATATCTTAATAATTCATTCAAAATTACTTCTCCAGCCTTCATAATGTTTGTATTCTGAATAGACGCTTGATTAGCTTCACCGGACGCTTCTTAAATTAGGTAAGGCACTTGGTTATCCACTGGGCACATTCACAAGGATGTTTAACTCGTAGCATTCTTAGTAGTTAGCGTATTATGCTTATTTGACCCTCTTAATGCACGAATTAGGATTCGATGTCTTCATGAAATGTGTAGATACGGATATTAGCTTTAATGAGACACTGGTTTCATCCTATTCGGACACGTACAGCTTAATATATGGTCATCAGAGGCTCCAAAGGTATGAATGTCAGGAACAACATCACGTCACCAACTTACGGATGCAATTTGACAAAGATAGAGATCTATTTCGCTCTTGACCTCTTCATGAGAGTTTCATATATTTCTCTAAGCCTTCCAACGATATGTAGATCGATGCTTTTGAACACCTAAAGCTCCAGAAATTGTCAGCAGACGCTTGCATGTTCTGATTGTCACGAACAGTACCAGGTCTCAAGCTTGAAGAAGGAATTTCACTCAGATCGGGATTGGTTCAGATCTCGACTTCTCCAGGAAACCTGTAGGTATTTATCTTATCTTTCTAATAAAACCAAGATCACTTCATTTCGACGAGGATACCTCAAAATACGATGTTTCAGAGGCTTGATTATCAGCAGTAGGCGCTTGACTTCAATCTTCAGTGTTTTTGCTTTTGCAGCATTTGTACTTTTGTTTTTATTCACGCTTGTCTTCTATTTCTTCTATTACAATTGCTGAAGCTTTTGTGTTCTTCTATTATAGTACTTGATGCTTCAGGACATTATAGAAAATGGTACCTTATTTTCAAGTCAAGCCTGGACTTCGAATATCTTAATACTCCATTCGAAATTACTTCTCCAGCCATCATAATGTTCTGTATTCTGAGTAGACGCTTGATTAGCTTCACCGGAGGATTCTTAAATGAGCTAAGGCGCTTGGTTATCCATTGGGCACGTTCACAAGGCTGTTTAACTCGTTGCATTCTGACCAGTGAGCGTATTATGCTTCTTAGACCCTCTTAAAGGCCGAATTAGGATTCAATGTCTTCATGAAACGTGTAGATATGGATATTAGCTTTAATGAGACATTGGTTTCATCCAATTCGGATACCTACAGCTCAATATATGATCATCAGACGCTACAAAGGTATGACTGTCAGGAACAAAATCACGTCACCAACTTACGGATGCAATTTGACAAAGATAGAGATCGATTTCGCTCTTGACCTCTTCGTGAGAGTTGCGAATATTTTTCCAAGCCTACCAACGATAGCAAGATTGATGCTTTTGAGCACCTAAAGCTCCAGAAGTTGTCAGCAGACATTTGCATGTTCTGATTGTCCCGAACCGTACCACATCTCAAGCATGGAGAAGGAATTTCGCTCAGATCGGGATTGGTTCAGATCTCGACTTCTCCAGGAAACATGTAGGTATTTATCTTATCTTTCTAAAAAAATCAAGATCACTTCATTTCGATGAGCGTACCTCAAAATACTTTTCGGATGCTTGATTATCGGCATCAGGCACTTGAATTGAATCTTCAGTGTTATTGCTTTTGCAGCATTCGTACTTTTGTTTTTATTCACGCTTGTCTTCTCTTTCTTCTATTACAATTGCTGAAGCTTTTGTGTTCTTCTATTATAGTACTTGATGCTTCAGGACTTTACAGAAAATGGTACCTTATTTTCTGGTCAAGCTTGGACTTTGAATATCTTAATACTCCATTCGAAATTACTTCTCCAGCCATCACAATGTTCTGTATTCTTAGTAGATGCTTGATTAGCTTCACCGGAGGATTCTTAAATGAGCTAAGGTTCTTGGTTATCCACTGGGCACATTCACAAGGCTGTTTAACTCATTTCATTATGACCAGCGAGCGTATTATGTTTAAATAGACCCTCTTAAAGGCCGAATTACGATTCGATGTCTTCACGAAACATGTAGATATGGATATTAGCTTTACTGAGATGCTAGTTCCGTCCAATTTGGACACCTACAGCTCAATATATGAACATCAGACGCTACAAAGTTATGACTGTCAGGAACAACTTCACGTTTCCAACTTATGGATGAAATTTGACAAAGATAGAGATCGATTTCGCTCTTGACCTCTTCGTGAGAGTTGCGGATATTTCCGTAAGCCTTCCAACGAAACCAAGGTCAATGCTTTTTAACTCCTAAAGCTCGAGAAATTGTCAGCAGACTCTTGCATGTTCTGATTGTCACGAACAGTCCCACATTTCAAGCTTGAAGAAGCAATTTGATTCAGATCGGGATTGGTTCAGATCTTGACTTCTCCAGGAAACATGTAGGTATTTATCTTATCTTTCTAATAAAACCATGATCACTTCATTCCGACGAGCGTACCTCAAAATACTTTTCGGAGGCTTGATTTTCGGCTGCAGGCACTTGACTTCAATCTTCAGTGTTTTTGCTTTTACAGCATTTGTAATTTTGTTTTTATTCACGCTTGTCTTCTCTTTCTTCTGTAACAATTGGTGAAGCTTTTGTGTTCTTCTATTACAGTACTTGATGCTCCAAGACTTTATAGAAAATGGTACCACATTTTCTGGTCTAGCTTGGACTTTGAATATCTTAATACTTCATTCAAAATTAGTTCTCCAGCCTTCATAATGTTTGTATTCTGAATAAACGCTTGATTAGCTTCACCAGACGCTTTTTAAATTAGCTAAGGCGCTTGGTTATCCACTGGGCACATTCACTAGACTGTTTAACTCGTAGCATTCTTAGCAGTTAGCATATTATGCTCATTTTACCCTCTTAATGCACGGATTAGGATTCGATGTCTTCATGAAAAGTGTAGAACGGATATTAGCTTTAATGAGACACTGGTTTCATCCAATTCGGACACCTACTGCTCAATATATGGTCATCAGATGCTACAAAGGTATGACTGTCAGGAACAACATCACGTCACCAACTTACGGATGCAATTTGACAAAGATAGAGATCGATTTCGCTCTCGACCTCTTCATGAGAGTTGCAGATATTTCTCTAAGCCTTCAAACGATACCATGATCGATGCTTTTGAACACCTAAAGCTCCAAAAATTGTCAGCAGACGCTTGCATGTTCTGATTGTCACGAACAGTACCACCTCTCCAGCTTGAAGAAGGAATTTCACTCAGATCGGGATTGGTTCAGATCTCGACTTCTCCAGGAAACCTGTAGGTATTTATCTTATCTTTCTAATAAAACCAAGATCACTTCATTTCGACGAGCGTACCTCAAAATACGACGTTTTGGAGGCTTGATTATCGGCAGCAGGCGCTTGACTTCAATCTTCAGTGTTTTTGCTTTTGCCGAATTTGTACTTTGGTTTTTATTCACGCTTGCCTTCTCTTTCTTCTATTACATTTGCTGAAGCATTTGTGTTCTTCTATTACAGTACTTAATGCTGCAGGACTTTATAGAAAATGGTACCTTATTTTCTGGTCACGCTTGGACTTTGAATATCTTAATACTTCATTCAAAATTACTTCTCCAGCGATCATAATGCTCTGTATTCTGAGCAGACGCTTGATTAGCTTCACCGGAGGATTCTTAAATGAGCTAGGGCGCTAGGTTATCCACTAGGCACATTCACAATGCTGTTTAACTCGTTGCATTCTGACCAGTGAGCGTATTATGCTTCTTAGACCTTCTTAAAGGCCGAATTAGGATTCGATGTCTTCATGAAACTAGTAGATATGGATATTAGCTTTAATGAGATACTGGTTTCATCCAATTCGGACACCTATAGCTGAAAATATCATCATCAGGCACTACAAAGGTTTGACTGTCACGAACAACATCACGTCACCAAGTTACGGATGCAATTTTACAAAGATAGAGATCGATTTCACTCTTGACCTCTTCATGCGAGTTGCGGATATTTCTCTAAGCCTTCTAACGATACCTAGATTGATGCTTTTGAACACCTTAAGCTCCAGAAATTGTAAACAGGAGCTTGCATGTTCTGATTGTGACGAACAGTACCACATCTCAAGCTTGAAGAAGGAATTTCTTTCAGATCGGGATTGGTGTAGATCTCGACTTCTCCAGGAAACCTGTAGGTATTTATCTTATCTTTCTAATAAAGCCAAGACACTTCATTTAGAAGAGCGTACCTCAAAATACGATGTTTCGGAGGCTTGATTTTCAACAGCTGGCGCTTTACTTCAATCTTCAGTGTTTTTGCTTTTACAGAATTTGTACTTTTGTTTTTATTCACGGTTGTCTTCTCTTTCTTCTATTACAATTGCTGAAGCTTTTGTGTTCTTCTATTACAGTAGATAATGCTTCAGGACTTTATAGAAAATGGTCCCTTATTTCCTGGTCAAGCTTGGACTTTGAATATCTTAATACTTCATACGAAATTACTTCTCTAGCCATCACAAGGTTCTGTATTCTGAGTAGATGCTTGATTAGCTTCACCGGAGGATTCTTGAATGAGTTAAGGCGCTTGGTTATCCACTGGGCACATTCACATGGCTGTTTAACTCGTTGTATTCTGACCAGTGAGCGTATTATGCTTCTTAGACCCTCTTAAAAGCCGAATTAGGATTCGATGTCTTCAGGAAACGTGTAGATATGGATATTAGCTTTAATCAGACACTGGTTTTATCCAATTCGGACACCTACAACTCAATATATGATCATCAGACGCTACAAAGGTATGACTATCAGGAACAACATCACGTCACCAATTTACGGATGCAATTTGAAAACGATAGAAATCGATTTTGCTCTTGACCTCTTCGAGAGTTGTAGATATTTCTGTAAGGCTTCCAACGATACCAAGATCGATGCTTTTGAACACCTAAAGCTCGTGAAATTGTCAGCAGACTCTTGCATGTTCTGATTGTCACGAACAGTACCACATTTCAAGCTTGAAGAAGGAATTTGATTCATATCGGGATTGGTTCAGATCTCGACTTCTCCAGGAAACATGTAGGTATTTATCTTATCTTTCTAATAAAACCATGATCACTTCATTTCGACTAGCGTACCTCAAAATACGACGTTTCGGAGGCTTGATTATCGGCAGCACGCACTGACTTCAATCCCCAGTGTTTTTGCTTTTGCAGCATTTGTACTTTTGTTTTTATTCACGCTTGTCTTCTCCATCTTCTATTACAATTGCTGAAGATTTTGTGTTCTTCGATTACAATACTTGATTCTTCAGGACTTTATAGAAAATGGTACCTCATTTTCTGTTCAGGCTTGGACTTTGATTATCTTATTACTTCTCCAGCCTTCATAATGTTTGTATTCTGAATAGACGCTTGATTAGCTTCACCAGACGCTTCTTAAATTAGCTAAGGCGCTTGGTTACCACTGGGCACATTCACAAGGCTGTTTAACTCGTAGCATTCTTATCAGTTAGCGTATTATGCTTATTTGACCCTTTTAATGCAGTAATTAGGATTCGAAGTCTTCACGAAACGTGTAGATATGGATATTAGCTTTAATGAGACGCTGGTTTCATCCAATTCAGACATCTACATCTCAATATATGGTCATCAGATGCTACAAAGGTATGACTGTCAGGAACAACATCACATCACCAACTTACGGATGCAATTTAACAAAGATAGAGATCGATTTCGCTATTGACCTCTTCATGAGTGTTGCAGATATTTCTCTAAGACTTCCAAAGATACCAAGATCGATGCTTTTGAACACCAAATGCTCCAAAAATTGTTAGCAGACGCTTGCATGTTCCGATTGTCACGAACAGTACCACATCTCAAGCTTGAAGAAGGAATTTCACTCAGATCGGGATTGGTTCAGATCTCGACTTCTCCAGGAAACCTGTAGGTATTTATCTTCTCTTTATAATAAAACCAAGATCACTTCATTTCGACTAGCGTACCTCAAAATACGACGTTTCGGAGGCTTGATTATCGGCAGCAGGCGCTTGATTTCAATCTTCAATGTTTTTGCTTTTGCAGAATTTGTACTTTTGTTTTTATTCACGCTTGTCTTCTCTTTCTTCTATTACAATTGCTGAAGCTTTTGTGTTCTTCTATTACAGTACTTAATGCTTCTGGACTTTGTAGAAAATGGTACCTTATTTTCTGGTCAAGCTTGGACTTTGAATATCTTAATACTTCAGTCGAAATTACTTCCCCAGCCTTCATAATGTTCTGTATTCTGAGTAGACGCTTGATTAGCTTCACCGGTGGATTCTTAAATGAGCTAAGACGCTAGGTTATCCACTAGGCATAGTCACAATGCTGTTTAACTCGTTGCATTCTGACCAGTGAGCGTATTATGCTTCTTAGACTATCTTAAAAGCCGAATTAGGATTCGATGTCTTCATGAAACGTGTAGATATGGATATTAGCTTGAATGAGACACTGGTTTCATTCAATTCGGACACCTACAACTGAAAATATCATTACCAGACACTACAAAGGTTTGACTGTCAGGAACAACATCACGTCACCAAGTTACGGATGAAATTTAACAAAGATAGAGATCGATTTCGCTCTTGACCTCTTCATGAGAGTTGCGGATATTTCTCTAAGCCTTCAAACGATACCAAGATCGATGCTTTTGAACAGCTAAAGCTCCTGAAATTGTCAGCAGACGCTTGCATGTTCTGATTATCACGAACTGTGCCACATCTCAAGCTTGGAGAAGGAATTTCACTCAGATCGGGATTGGTTCAGATCTCGACTTCTCCAGGAAACCTATAGGTATTTATCTTATCTTTATAATAAAACCAAGATCACTTCATTTCGACTAGCGTACCTCAAAATACGACATTTCGGAGGCTTGATTATCGGCAGCAAGCGCTTGACTTCAATCTTCAGCGTTTTTGCTTTTGCAGAATTTGTACTTTTTCTTTTATTCACGCTTGTCTTCTCTTTCTTCTATTACAATTGCTGAAGCTTTAGTGTTCTTCTGTTATTGTACTTAATGCTTCAGGACTTTATAGAAAATGGTACCTTATTTTCTGGTCAAGCTTGGACAATGAATATCTTAATACTTCATTCGAAATTACTTCTCCAGCCATCATAATGTTCTGTATTCTGAGTAGATGCTTGATTAGCTTCACCGGAGGATTCTTAAATGAGCTAGGGCGCTAGGTTATCCACTAGGCACATTCACAATGCTGTTTAACTCGTTGCATTCTGACCAGTGAGCGTATTATTCTTCTTAGACCTTCTTAGAGGCCGAATTAGGATTCGATGTCTTCATGAAACGTGTATATATGGATATTAGCTTTATTGAGACACAGGTTTCATCTAATTCGGACACCTACAGCTGAAAATATGATCATCAGACGCTACAAAGGTTTGACTGTCAGGAACAACATCACGTCACCAACTGACGGATGCAATTTGACAAAGATAGAGATAGATTTCGCTCTTCACCTCCTCATGAGAGTTGCGGATATTTCTCTAAGCCTTCCAACGATACCAAGATCGATGCTTTTGAACACCTAAAGCTCCAGAAATTGTCAGCAGATGCTTACATGTTGTGAATGTCACGAACAGTACCACATCTCAAGCTTGAAGAAGGAATTTCACTCAGATCGGGATTGGTTCAGATCTCGACTTCTCCAGGAACATGTAGGTGTTTATCTTATCTTTCTAATAAAACCAAGATCACTTCATTTCGACCAGCGTACCTCAAAATACTTTTTGGAGGCTTGATTATCGGCAGCAGGCACTTGACTTCAATCTTCAGTGTTTTTGCTTTTGCAGCATTTGTACTTTTGTTTTTATTCACGCTTGTCTTCTCCTTCTTCTATTACAATATCTGAATATTTTGTCTTCTTCTATTACAATACTTGATGCTTCAGGAATTTAGAGAAAATGGTACCTCATTTTCTGGTCAGGCTTGGACTTTGATCATCTTAAAACTTCATTGAAAATTACTTTTCCAGCATTCATAATGTTTGTATTCTGAATAGATACTTGATTAGCTTCACCAGGCGCTTCTTAAATTAGCTAAGGCGCTTGGTTATCCACTGGGCACATTCACAAGGCTGTTTAACTCGTAGCATTCTTAGCAGTTAGCGTATGATGCTTATTTGACCCTCTTAATGCAGGAATTTGGATTCGAAGTCTTCACGAAACGTGTAGATATGGATATTAGCTTTAATGAGACACTGGTTTCATCCAATTCAGACACCTACAGCTCAATATGTGGTCATCAGATGCTACAAAGGTATGACTGTCAGGAACAACATCACGTCACCAACTTACGGATGCAATTTGACAAAGATAGAGATCGATTTCGCTCTTGACCTCTCCATGAAAGTTGCTGATATTTCTCTAAGCCTTCCAAAGATACTAAGATCGATGCCTTTGAACACCTAAAGCTCCAGAATGAAGTGGCTGGAGTCTTTGTAAAGTTCAAGAATATGGTGGAAACTCAAAGTGGTTGCAAGATTCAATTTCTAAGGTCCGATAATGGGAAGGAGTACACTTCAACACAATTTAATTTATTTTGTGAAGAAGCTGGAATTGTACATCAACTCACAACTCCATACACTCCTGAGCAAAATGGAGTTAGTGAAAGGAGAAATAGATCCGTAATGGAGATGGCCAGATGCATGCTGCATGAGAAGGAGTTGCCTAAACAGTTTTGGGCTGAAGCCGCCAACACAGCAGTTTTTCTTCAAAATCGACTTCCATCCAAAGCTTTGAAAGACAAAACTCCTTTTGAGGCTTGGTATGGATATAAGCCTTCACTAACCTTTCTTAAAGTGTTTGGTTGTGTTTGTTTTGCACATGTTCCACAAGTTAAGCGCGACAAGCTTGACAAGAAAGCAATTCCGGGTATTTTTGTGGGTTATAGTTCAGTTTCAAAAGCCTACAAAGTGTATCATCCTCAAAATGAAAAGCTGACTGTTTCTAGAGATGTCCATTTCAATGAAGATCAGCAATGGGATTGGAAGAATCCACAAAGAACAATTGGATCTTTCAACAATATTGAAGATGATTGTTCCGGAAACCAAACAACAGAGTTGTGTGAGAATGAATTACAAGATGACCCTCCTATTAGAGGCACAAGGCTGCTGTCAGACATTTATCAAAGATGCAATGTAGCAGTATGCGAACCTGCTTGCTATGAGGAAGCACTAAAAGATCCAAAATGGAAAAAGGCAATGGAGGATGAGATGTCAATGATTCAAAAAAACAACACATGGAAGCTGGTTGACAAACCTCAAGATAGAAAAGTCATTGGAGTTAAATGGGTTTTCAGAACAAAGCTTAATGCAGATTGCTCAATCAATAAATACAAGGCTAGACTTGTAGTTAAAGGGTATGCACAGATTTTTGGTGTTGATTATTCTGACACTTTTGCACCAGTGTCCAGATTAGATACAATTAGATTGGTGTTAGCAGTTGCTGCTCAACAAGGCTGGAAAGTATTCCAGTTAGATGTCAAATCAGCTTTCTTAAATGGAGTTTTACAAGAAGAGATATATGTGGAGCAGCCAGAAGGATTCATTATGCATGGTGAAGAAGATAAAGTCTATCTACTCAAAAAGGCCCTTTATGGCTTAAAACAAGCACCAAGGGCATGGTATAGTAGGATAAATGAACACCTATTGAGCATAGGCTTTGTAAAAAGCTTATCTGAGTCCACTCTTTATATAAAACATAAGGGAAGTAATTTTCTCATAGTTTCCCTCTATGTTGATGATCTTTTAGTGACTGGAGATGATACAAAGTTGGTTGAAGAATTCAAACAAGAAATGATGCAAGCCTTTGAAATGACAGATCTTGGTCTTATGTCTTATTTTCTTGGAATTGAGATCAAACAAAATGAGAATGATGTGTTCATATGTCAAAAAAAAATATGCCAAAGAAATCTTAAAAAAATTTCAGATGGAGGAGTGCAAAGCAGTTAGCACACCGATGAACCAAAAGGAGAAGTTGAGCAAGGAAGATGGTGCTGATAAAGTTGATGAAGGCTATTACAGGAGCTTGATTGGATGTTTAATGTATCTCACTGCAACGAGGCCAGACATTCTATTTGCTGTAAGTCTCCTATCTCGGTTTATGCATTGTGCCAGTGAAATGCATTTAAGGGCAGCAAAAAGAGTACTGAGGTATATTAAAGGCACTACTGAGTATGGTGTCAAATTTGATAAGTGTCAAGAATTCAAGCTGTATGGATTTTCTGATAGTGACTGGGCTGGGTCCATTGATGACATGAAGAGTACTTCAGGATATTGTTTCAGCCTTGGTTCAGGAGTTTTCTCATGGTGCACAAAGAAGCAGGAAATTGTAGCACAATCCACTGCAGAAGCTGAATATGTAGCTGCAACAGCTGCTGCAAATCAAGTTGTGTGGATAAAAAAGATTCTATGTGATTTGCATATGCAACAGAATTATAGCACAGAAATTTTTGTCGACAACCAGGCTGCAATTGCAATTTCAAAGAATCCAGTGTATCATGGAAAGACTAAACATTTTAACATCAAGCTCTCCCTCTTAAGAGAGATGCATCAAAATGGAGAAGTGACATTAGTGTATTGCAAGTCAGAAGATCAATTGGCAGATTTGTTTACAAAGCCTCTTCCCGTTAGCAAGTTTGAGATTTTAAGGCAGAAGATTGGAGTTTGCAGATCCTAAAGCATGGAGGAGTGTTAATTATTTGCTTTTGGACTGCATTACGTGGCTCTGTTTATCTTTATCTTTTATTGTTTTAATTTTTATTTTAGTCAATTAGTGGTTGCTAAACTTTAGGAGCAAGTAGTCAGTTATCCCACTATCCCACGTTCCTATTTTGGTGGTAATGTGGCAGTAGTTTGTTTTGCAGTAGTTTGTTTTGCTTTTGAAAACACTATAAGTGTATCTTTGCTGTTATGATTTAATTGAATCGAATTGAATCTTCAATGCTTTTGCTTTTGCAGAATTTGTACTTTTGTTTTTATTCACGCCTGTCTTCTCTTTCTTCTTTTACAATTGTTGAAGCTTTTCTGTTCTTCTATTACAGTACTTAATGCTTCAAGACTTTATAGAAAATGGTACCTTATTTTCTGGTCAAGCTTGTGTAACGCCCCGATTTTCACGTTTTCTAATTCTTCAGTATTTTAATTTTGAGTCAAAAACTCAAACGGAGTCCGGTCTGCGTTTTTACACTGACAATATGATTTTACTGCTCAGAAGACCTCAGATGGACCTGTGAACGAGACAGTAAGTCTTAGAATTCGATTCTCTACGTTCGGGTGACGAACGGAGCCACGTATGGATTTACCGGGACTCGCCAACAGATAATCTTGATATCACATCATCCCAGGACACTTGGGAGAGTATGCCAGAGTCGTCATGAAGTTCGGAAATATCTGGACGCAAAATGACCAAAATGCCCCTAACCTTAGTCTTTTACACTTTTACCATTTTACCCTTTTGGCAAATGACCTTTTTACCCTTAAGTGAGCTTTTAAGAGGCTGAACACAGCCCCTCACTCTCTCATTTTCGCACAGCCCCTCACCCTTTAGAGCTCCATAGTTGTTCTTGAGAGAAAACACCATTGTTGGTCTTGAAGCTCCTTGATTTATTGTTGGAATCACTTGATTCCTTGAGCAATCTTCTTTCATTTCAAGGTAAGATCACTTCTATGATCTCTGAGCTTCTTGAATCTTTCTTTATTTCAAGATCAATCTTCATTTTCATGAAAAGAATTTCTTAGATCCAAAACTTTGAGAATCCATAGGAAATTGTAGAAAAATCCTTTTGAGGTAAGACCAAGTTCTTTGAACTCACATCATCATTCTCTACCTAAACCCAAGAGCTTATGATTCAACTCCCATCATAGCCCAAAATCACTTTTTGGCCGAACCCTATTTGATGATGATGAATAGTGTTTTCATCAATTTTTGATTTTTAACACTTGATTTCATCTTTAGCTTTCCTAATGCCTTTGAATCCATGAAATTGGAAACCAAGATCAATTCCTAACCTTTTTAACCTAGGGTGGCTGAAATCCTCTTTGTTAGAATTGTTGAGATTGGCTTTGATTGTTGTTTAATGTTTGATTGTTATGTTGTTGTAGTTGTTGACGATTGCCAGGAGGTTGACATACCGACCAACCGACTTTGATTCAGGAATCTGCTCATCAACAGGTATGGGGGGTGAACCTCATCACACCAAGATGGTGGTAGTGAAGATGGTTGTTTAAGTTTATGTGTGGGTGAAGCCCTTTAGTTTGGGTTCACTTTTATGTGTTAAGTTTTGTTAAGTTCTCTTGGAGAACAAGATTGTCATGATGAGTTTATGCTTTAGTATGTTGTAGTGTGCTTTAGCATATGTTGATGATGATATGATTGAATGAAAATCACTTCCATGTGTGTTGAAAAACCTACTTTGATCACTAGATCAAGTATGGACTTTTATTGTTTGATTATGAGACCATGATGTGTGATGGACTTGGATGTTTGATTATGATGTAGTAATGTGTATTGTGGTTTATCATAATTGTGTGAGCTTTTGAGCTACATTTGCTTTGTTGGTGAAGCAAAGTCTCCATTTTTCATTGGAGTAGGCTTGTGGCTTTAGTAAGAGGAAAATATAAGAACATGTGTTATTCTTGTTCTAGCAAGGTTTTGATGCAACAAAACATGATTTCATAACCTATGTTTTCAAAGAGAAACAAAAGTGATTTTTGATCCAAAGATCAAATAAATTTTTAACCTTTAAAGTGTGTCACCAAAGTGGGAAAATGTCTTTTCTTTAGTCATAGGTCTTTTAATCAAACTAAGTGTTTCAAAAGAAGAATTAATGAAGGAGTTAGGGAAAATGAAAAACAGGGCACTCGCCCAGCGAACCCCGTCTCGCCACGCGAGACAGAGGGAAAACAAGGCATTCGCCAGGCTAACCTTGCCTCGCCTCGCGAGACAGTGGACTAGCCCGCGAACCGCCTAAGCAGCAAAGATGCAACTTCTCGACCTTGCGTAGCGAAGTAGTTCTCGCCCCGCGAACCGCCTAAGTAGTGAAGATGCAGCTTCTCTGCCTTGCGTCGCGATATAATCCTCGCCTCGCGAAGCAGAAAGACTGTCTAAACAGTAAAGATAACTTCACAGCCTCGCGTCGCGATATAGACACTCGCCTCGTGAGAAATGGTTTGTTTATAAAGAGTGTTTTTCAATTCAAACTGTAAAGTTTTACGCATTAAAAACCTAAGTTAAGTAATTGACTTAGAGTTGAAGACAATGGTTAATTAAGTATAATATGTGGTAAAACAAGATCATATACTATACCATCGATGTCTTAGTACATCAATGACTTCATAAGACATAAACACAAACATGAAACATTTTGGGTTTTGAAATAGTAGTTCGATGACGGACTAGTGATTCGGACCATGATCAGTCGTTTAATTGTTTCAGTCTTGTGATGATTCGATCCCGGAGGGATCACGAGATTTATCCTGTGGATAAAAGGTTTTGTTTTTCAAAGACATGTATAGTTCCTAAGGAAGAGAACCTTAGTAGACTTTGAGGTTTATCCGGGGGATAGACATTGCTTGATCGTATCTACTTTGTGTAAGCATTGGCATTTCATTTGCATAGTCGTAAGGCCTTGAGCCTAGGAGTTGAGCTTACACCTTGATGTGGGTGCGAATCTTACGGTGACGATCTTCAATGGTCTTTTTGGAGGTATCAGGGTTGGAAGGGCTTAAATGTGACCAGTTGGTAGCTCTTCTGTGTCGTGGCGAATCCGTGCAATACATTGATATCCTCTACTAGATGCCGTACTTTTCATGTTTGGTCGAGAATGTTTCTGTAAAGCCAGATACGTGCACGTTACGAATGTTGTAGCATCTTGCTCATGGCTGGCAGAAACCGGAACATGTCCTCCCATTCACTCTCTCCGATGTTTTGTTAGCTCCATGGAGTAGGGGGTCAGAGTAGTTCCCAGTGACATTGACATTGAGTCATATACATTGCATTGCATTGCATGCTATTGATGTTTACATTTACTGTTATACATCGTTGTACTGTTTAAGAGTACCTTATTTTATGCTGTTAACTGCTTAACATGATTTTATGCTGTCAACTACTTAATATGTTATATATTGAGAATTCTTGTAAGCATGTTGGGTACACTGTTAGCCGGTGAGTCGTCCCGTTTTTATTACTGCTATTTTGTTGTGTTGATGAATGGGAATCTCACCCATATCTGTATGTTTTCTGCTGGTACTTGCTGTTGCTGCTTGAACAGATGGACGTGATGATGGTTCAGTTCAGTAGTCTCCTTGAGCCCGGAGGCGGACTCTTTTTGCTGTTTTAGTTTTGTTGTCGGCCAGACTATGTTAGTTTTTGTAGTACCTTTTGGGAGCTACGACTCCTAGTACTTATTGTATTTCTTAAATCAGTTATACATGAGACCTATGTCTATACACAGTAACGTTGATATTTCTGTTTCTGTTCTGTGTTTATTATACAGTATATTCTAGAAATGCTTGGCGAACCTAAGTTCGTTATTAGTATTATTTACCTTTATTAATCCCATTACATCTTTTCGTGAAAAGAAAAAAAAACCGTATTTTTCGCATTAATAAATATTTTCGGCCCCATAAACGTTCGGGAATGTGACACTCGGGAAAGGGTGTTGCAGCTTGGACTTTGAATATCTTAATACTTCATTCGAAATTACTTCTCCAGCCATCATAATGTTCTGTATTCCGAGTAGACGCTTGATTAGCTTCATCGGAGGATTCTTAAATGAGCTAAGGCGCTGATATGAGCCCACTAAGGAATATGGACCAAGAAGCACTACATAGACTTGTTGAGCCTATGACGAAAGCAAGAGTCAAGAAAGCCCAAGAAGTTCTAAACCAAATGGATATTTTACTCGACACAAGCCCAATTGCAAGTCAAGAAGGAATGGAGCCCAAGTTGGTGACTTATCTTAGTCAAATAGAAGGCCCATAGTGGTGACAAGGGGGGCGTGAACTTGCTTCATTTAGTTGTTTGTTTATTTTCAATTCAATAAGTGTAATGGGTTATGTGAGTGGATCCAATTTGGCATTCTCTATTAGTGGGCTACACTAAGAGTTGCATGAAGGTCTAGCCCATATTTCCTATGTTGCTACACGTGATTAGAGGGTCTTGGGGAGAGAATCTTTAGCTTGCATGCTATAAGAAACTCCTCATTAAGTTGAGTGAATAAATTGTAAGTTATGGGTGTTACACTTTTAATTTGAAAAGCAAAGTGTAACCACCCATAATAAAGGGAGTGTAGGCGTGAATAATGAGTGTCTTGGGGCTGAATTCAATTGCTTGATGGTGAGTTATGAGTGTTTGATGGCTGCCTTCAATTGTTTGGGTGTTACACTTTTAATTTGACAAGCAAAGTGTAACCACCCATGAAGAGAGAGTGGTAGGCGTGCATGATGAGGGTTGGGGCTGACTTGATTTGTGTTAGTGGTCATTTAAGTTAGGATTTAGGCCATTCAAAGTGGGGGTTATGCCTTGTCTTTGGATGCCAAGAGTTGGATGACAATTATATGTATTACACCCCAAACAACATGAATGAGAACTTGGATGTTGAATTTGGATTAATTCCATTTGTGAGAATTGTTTCTCCTAGGTTCTTGGTTGAACCAAGCTTAGTTCTTATCAAGAATCCAAGGTTCTTGTGGCGAACATCACTTGGCTTATCAAACCTTCTTGGTTTATGGCGCCTCATCATTTCTTTCTTCACCATTTTCTTATTTTCTTCACTTTTATGTTGATACAATTTGTTCCTTAAGAAGAACACGAAATTAACTCTCTTTGAATTCAACCATAAGATCGTCAAAAGGCAACCACACCATTTGGTTGTAATCAAGTGGTATCAAAGCTTAGGCTTTGGTTGAATTTGTATTTGTGTTCTTAAACCTATCTTTGTTCTACATCTTCTATCTTTTCTTCTTTTCTTCTCAAAACCAAAAACAAAAGCTACTTTGATCTTTTCTTGAAGGGAAAATTGTGGTTGTTGTGTATTGCTCCGAAAACAAAGTTTTCAAGAGTAATTCTCTTCAACAAGTTTAAAAAAAAAAAAGAAATTCATGTAAAAAAAAAAAAAGAGAGAGAGAGAGAAAGTTTCACTTGAGCAAGTTGCGTCTTGAAAATTTTTCCCGTCTTCCTTTGTTTCTTATTTCTAGCCTTTGTTCTTCGTTTTTTCTTGTTTTGATAAGTTTTGTGATTTTTGTTACTTGAATTTTGGTATTTTTGTGTTTTATGTTTGATTCCTCTAAGAACTAAAGGAGAACATTTGAGAGGAAAAAGGCATGAGTGCAAATTTACTTCTTGTGTGGAAAAAGCCAAAAGAGTGAAATTCATTTGTGTGACAAGTGAGGGAATGTAGTGAGAAAACACAAATCATGGCACACAATGGAGAAAGTCCACCACCTTCACCAATGTCCGCGGTCATTCTTGCACGAATGACTACTCAAATGCAAGCCCTTCAAAGGCAAATGGAGACAATGCAAGCCAACTATGATCAACAACTTGCCAACCTTCAAAATGATGAGTCTAGTGGCAATGAAAGTGAAAGAGGAAGGCCTAGAGGAGGAAGACATAGAGGAGGAGGATATAGGGGAAGGAGGTGTGATGAAAGGCTTGAAGGGGTCAGAATCAAAGTTCCTCCCTTTCTTGGGAAGAATGATCCGAAGGCTTACTTGGAGCGGGAGTTTAAAATAGAACAAGTTTTTTATTGTAATTCTTACAATGAAAGCAAGAAGGTGAAAGTAGCCGCCCTTGAGTTAAAAGAATATGCCCTTGTGTGGTGGGACCAATTACAAAAAGAAAGGAGGAGACATGGAGGAGTGGTCATAGACACTTGGGAGGAGATGAAGTATGTCATGAGAAAGAGATTTGTCCCAAATCATTATCAAAGGGACATTCACAACAAATTGCAAAGACTTACCCAAGGGACCAAAAGTGTAGATGAATATTTCAAGGAGATGGAGTTGGCCTTACTTAGATCCAATTTTCTAGAAGATAGGAAGGCTACCATGGCAAGATTCTTCCATGGCTTGAATCAAGATATTCAAGACATAGTGGAATTACAAAATTATGTGGAGCTTGAGGATTTGGTGCAACAAGCAATCAAGGTGGAGGAACAAATTAAGAGGAGAAAGCTCAAATATTCTTCTTCTTCTTCTTCTTCAAAATTTCCATCATCAAAATCTCCTTTATCTCCAAAGCAAGTTAGTGAGGATCAAATAAAAATGAGAGAAAAGAGGGAGCAAGAGAGAAAAGAAAAAGAGAGTGCTAAAGAGATTGAGAAAAAGATTGAAGAAAAATCAAAAGAAAATCATGAGAGAAAAGGTGTGAAAAATCGAGTGGAAAAAGAGAGTAAAGAGAGTTTTCTTGCAACAAAGAGTGAGGTGAAAAGTGCATTGGTCTCAAGGCAGCCCCTATACATGCTCTATTGTAGGGAATTTTGTTTGAATGCTAATGCTCCTAATGAACTCTTTTTGCCTAGTGGTGTTGAAACTCTTTTGCAGGAATTTGGAGATGTGTTTCCAAAGTTTACTCAAAAGGATGCTTGCAAGGTTATTTTGGGTCTTGAAGAAGTTGAATCAAGTGAAACACTTATTGGTTTAACCCTTTGCAAATTTAAGCCTTCCAGTTCTTTAATTGATATGTTTCTTGTTAAATTGTTTAGGAAGTGTTTTCCTCCTATGCTTGCTAGATTTGCAAATTTGCATGTCAAAATGCCTAATTTGTTTTATGTCCCTAAATCTAGTTTAAGTGTTGAAACCGTAAGGCATGATGTGTTTAATACAAACTATTCTTCTAAACTTGATTTGAGGATTATGAGCCAAGACTTGAATGAATTCCTTGAGAAGTGTGTTGTTGTGCTCTCTATTGATCACTTGGTTCATGACAACAATTTGGAAGTTTGTGTTGAATTTCTAAGAGAAAGCTTGTTTGCTAACTTGGCCACTTACTCTTTTATCCAAAATAAAGTTAGCAATTTGAGGTTTGTTATAATCACTAAAGGTTTGCATGTGGCATTAATTGATGGGTTCACTACTACACCCCTTCTTACTCTATCTATTCTTGTGAATTCTTCTATGCTTCCATATGATGCTCCTAATGTGTTTGAGGGGCTTGTTTTGTCTCAAAAAGAGACATACTTTGTTTGTGATGAGGAGAATATTAATGAGGTTCAAGTTGCCTTGGAGTCTTTGCAAAGACAAATTACTTTCTCTTTTCTCACCAAGATCAAGCCTAGCAAGGTACATTTGGTCATATATGTCAACTCATGGAGGTATAAATTTGTGCTTACCTTTAAAATTCCCTACCTTGGCTATGAATGTGTTGGGATGTTGATTGTACAAGATGAACATGTTTGTCACTTACTTGCTACAATGGGTGATTTCTCTCAATTTCCATTTGACCCCGGTGGAAGGGTTAACATTGTTCTTCACGTGATTGACTCTCAATTTTTCTTCATGTAGGTTATGAAGGAGGTGAATTCGAGGTCGAATTCATTTAAAGAAGGAGGGTATGATATAAGCCCACTAAGGAATATGGACCAAGAAGCACTACATAGACTTGTTGAGCCTATGACGAAAGCAAGAGTCAAGAAAGCCCAAGAAGTTCTAAACCAAATGGATCTTTTACTCGACACAAGCCCAATTGCAAGTCAAGAAGGAATGGAGCCCAAGTTGGTGACTTATCTTAGTTAAATAGAAGGCCCATAGTGATGACAAGGGGGGCGTGAACTTGCTTCATTTAGTTGTTTGTTTATTTTCAATTCAATAAGTGTAATGGGTTATGTGAGTGGATCCAATTTGGCATTCTCTATTAGTGGGCTACACTAAGAGTTGCATGAAGGTCTAGCCCATATTTCCTATGTTGCTACACGTGATTAGAGGGTCTTGGGGAGAGAATCTTTAGCTTGCATGCTATAAGAAACTCCTCATTAAGTTGAGTGAATAAATTGTAAAAAGTTATGGGTGTTACACTTTTAATTTGAAAAGCAAAGTGTAACCACCCATAATAAAGGGAGTGTAGGCGTGAATAATGAGTGTCTTGGGGCTGAATTCAATTGCTTGATGGTGAGTTATGAGTGTTTGATGGCTGCCTTCAATTGTTTGGGTGTTACACTTTTAATTTGACAAGCAAAGTGTAACCACCCATGAAGAGAGAGTGGTAGGCGTGCATGATGAGGGTTGGGGCTGACTTGATTTGTGTTAGTGGTCATTTAAGTTAGGATTTAGGACATTCAAAGTGGGGGTTATGCCTTGTCTTTGGATGCCAAGAGTTGGATGACTATTATATGTATTACATTCCAAACAACATGAATGAGAACTTGGATGTTGAATTTGGATTAATTCCATTTGTGAGAATTGTTTCTCCTAGGTTCTTGGTTGAACCAAGCTTAGTTCTTATCAAGAATCCAAGGTTCTTGTGGTGAACATCACTTGGCTTATCAAACCTTCTTGGTTTGTGGCGCCTCATCATTTCTTTCTTCACCATTTTCTTATTTTCTTCACTTTTATGTTGATACAATTTGTTCCTTAAGAAGAACACGAAATTAACTCTCTTTGAATTCAACCATAAGATTGTCAAAAGGCAACCACACCATTTGGTTGTCATCAGGCGCTAGGTTATCCACTAGGCACATTCACAATGTTGTTTAACTCGTTGCATTCTGACCAGTGAGCGTATTATGCTTCTTAGACGCTCTTAAAGGCCGAATTAGGATTCGATGTCTTCATGAAACATGTAGATATGGATATTAGCTTTAATGAGACACTGGTTTCATCCAATTCGGAAACCTACAGCTGAAAATATGATCATCAGACGCCACAAAGGTTTGAGTGTCTGGAACAACATCACGTCAACAACTTACGGAAGCAATTTGACAAAGATAGAGATCAATTTCGCTCTTGACCTCTTCATGAGAATTGCAGATATTTCTCTAAGCCTTCCAACGATACCAAGATCGATGCTTTTGAACACCTAAAGCTACAGAAATTGTCAGCAGACGCTTGCATGTTCTGATTGTCGCGAACAGTGCCACATCTCAAGCTTGAAGAAGGAATTTCACACAGATCGGGATTGGTTCAGATCTCGACTTCTCTAGGAAACATGTAGGTATTTAACTTATCTTTCTAATAAAACCAAGATCACTTCATTTCGACGAGCGTATCTCAAAATACTTTTCGGAGGCTTGATTATCGGCAGCAGGCACTCGACTTCAATCTTCAGTGTTTTTACTTTTGCAGCATTTGTACTTTTGTTTTTAATTCACGCTTGTCTTCTTCTTCTTCTATTACAATTGCTGAAGATTTTGTGTTCTTCTGTTATAGTACTTGATGCTTCAGGACTTCATAGAAAATGGTACCTCATTTTCTGGTCAGGCTTAGACTTTGAATATCTTAATACTTCATTCAAAATTACTTCTCCAGCCATCATATTGTTTTGTATTCTGAGTAGACGCTTGATTAGCTTCACCGGAGGATTCTTAAATGATCTTGGGCGCTAGGTTATCCACTAGGCACATTCACAATGCTGTTTAACTCGTTGCATTCTGACCAGTGAGCGTATTATGCTTCTTAGACCTTCTTAAAGGCCGAATTCGGACTTGATGTCTGCATGAAACGTGTAGATATGGATATTAGCTTTAATGAGACACTGGTTTCATCCAATTCGGACAGCTACAGCTGAAAATATGATCATCAGACGCTACAAAGGTTTGACTGTCGGGAACAACATCTCGTCAGCAACTTACGGAAGCAATTTGACAAAAATAGAGATCGATTTCGCTCTTGACCTCTTCATGAGAGTTGCAGATATTTCTCTAAGCCTTCCAACGTTACCAAGATCGATGCTTTCGAACACCTAAAGCTCCTAAAATTGTCAGCAGACGCTTTCATGTTCTGATTGTCACGAACAGTGCCACATCTCAAGCTTGAAGAAGGAATTTCACTCAGATCGGGATTGGTTCAGATCTCGACTTCTCCAGGAAACATGTAGGTATTTATCTTATCTTTCTAATAAAACCAATATCACTTCATTTCGGCAAGCGTACCTCAAAATACGACGTTTCGGAGGCTTGATTATCGGCAGCAGGCGCTTGACTTCAATCTTCAATGTTTTTGCTTTTGCAGAATTTGTACTTTTGTTTATATTCACGCTTGTCTTCTCTTTCTTCTATTACAATTGCTGAAGCTTTTGTGTTCTTCTATTACAGTACTTAATGCTTCAGGACTTTATAGAAAGTGGTACCTTATTTTGAGGTCAAGTTTGGACTTTGAATATCTTAATACTTCATTCGAAATTACTTCTCCAGCCATCATAATGTTCTGTATTCTGAGTAGACACTTGATTAGCTTCACCGGAGGATTCTTAAATGAGCTAGGGCGCTATGTTATCCACTAGGCACATTCACAATGCTGTTTAACTCGTTGCATTCTGACCAGTGAGCGTACTATGCTTCTTAGACCTTCTTAAAGGCCGAATTAGGACACGATGTCTTCATGAAACGTGTAGATATGGATATTAGCTTTAATGAGACACTGATTTCATCCAATTCGGACACCTACAGCTGAAAATATGATCATCAGACGCTACAAACGTTTGACTGTCGGGAACAACATCACGTCACCAACTTGCGGATGCAATTTGACAAAGATAGAGATCGATTTCGCTCTTGACCTCTTCATGAGAGTTGCAGATATTTCTCTAAGCCTTCCAACGATACCAAGATCGATGCTTTTGAACACCTAAAGCTCCAGAAATTGTCAGCAGACGCTTGCATGTTCTGATTGTCACGAACAGTACCACATCTCAAGCATGAAGAAGGAATTTCACTCAGATCGGGATTGGTTCAGATCTCGACTTCTCCCGGAAACATGTAGGTATTTATCTTATATTTCAAATAAAATCAATAAAACTTTATTTCGACGAGCGTACCTCAAAATAAGACGTTTCGGAGGCGTGATTATCGGCAGCAGACGCTTGACTTCAATCTTTAGTGTTTTTGCTTTTGCAGAATTTGTACTTTTGTTTGTATTCATGCTTGTCTTCTCTTTCTTCAATTACAATTGCTGAAGCGTTTGTGTTCTTCTATTACACTGCTTAATGCCTCAGGACTTTATAGAAAATGGTACCTTATTTTCTGGTCAAGATTGGACTTGAATATCTTAGTACTTCATTCGAAATTACTTCTCCAGCCATCATAAGGTTCTGTATTCTGGGTAGGCGCTCGATTAGCTTCACTGGAGGATTCTTAAATGAGCTTGGGCGCTAGGTAATCCACTAGGCACATTCACAATGCTAATTAACCGGTTGCATTCTGACCAGTGAGCGTATTATGCATCTTAGACCTTCTTAAAGGCCGAATTAAGATTCGATCTCTTCATGAAACGTGTAGATATGGATATTATCTTTAATGAGACACTGGTTTCATCCAATTCGGACACCTACAGATGAAAATATGATAATCAGACGCTACAAAGGTTTGCTGCTAGGAACAACATCACGTCACCAACTTACGGATGCAATTTGACAAAGATAGAGATCGATTTCGCTCTTGACCTCTTCATGAGAGTTCGGCTATTTCTCTAAGCCTTCCAACGATACCAAGATTGATGCTTTTGAACACCTAAAGCTCCAGAAATTGTCAGCAGACGCTTGCATGTTGTGATTGTCACGAACTGTACCACATCTCAAGCTTGAAGAAGGAATTTCACTCAGATCGGGATTGGTTTAGATCTCGACTTCTCCAGGAAGCATGTAGGTATTTATCTTATCTTTTTAATAAAACCAAGATCACTTCATTTCGACAAGCGTACCTCAAAATACTTTTCGGAGGCTTGATTATCGGCAGCAAGCGCTTGACTTCAATCTTCAGTGTCTTTGCTTTTGCAGCATTTGTACTTTTGTTTTTATTAACGCTTGTCTTCTCCTTCTTCTATTACAATTGCTGAAGATTTTGTGCTCTTCTATTACAATACTTGATGCTTCAGGACTTTATAAAAATGGTACCTCATTTTTTGGTCAGGCTTGGACTTTGATTATCTTAATACTTCATTCAAAATTACTTCTCCAGCCTTCATAATGTTTATATTCTGAATAGACGCTTGATCAGCTTCATCAGACGCTTCTTAAATTTGCAAAGGCGCTTGGTTATCCACTGGACACATTCACAAGGCTGTTAAACTCGAGGCATTCTTAGTAGTTAGCGCATTTTGCTTATTTGACCCTCTTAATGCATGAATTAGGATTCGAAGTCTTCACGAAACGTGTAGATATGGATATTAGCTTTAATGAGACACTGGTTTCATCCAATTCGGACACCTACAGCTCAATATATGGTCATCAGATGCAAAAAAGGTATGACTGTCAGGAACAACATCACGTCACCAACTTACGGATGCAATTTGACAAAGATAGAGATCGATTTCGCTCTTGACCTCTTTAGGAGAGTCGCAGATATTTCTCTAAGACTTCCAACGATACCAAGATCGATGCTTTTGAACACCTAAAGCGCCAGAAATTGTCAGCAGACACTTGCATGTTCTAATTGTCACGAACAGTGCCACATCTCAAGCTTGTAGAAGGAATTTCACTCAAGTCGGGATTGGTTCAGATCTTGACTTCTCCAGGAAAGATGTAGGTATTTATCTTATATTTTTAATAAAACCAAGATCACTTCATTTCGACGAGCGTATCTCAAAATACTTTTCGGAGGCTTGATTATCGGCAGCAGGCACATGACTTCAATCTTCAGTGTTTTTGCTTTTGCAGCATTTGTACTTTTGTTTTTATTCATGCTTGTCTTCTCCTTCTTCTATTACAATTGCTGAAGATTTTGTGTTCTTCTATTACAGTACTTGATGCTTCAGGACTTCATAGAAAATGGTAGCTCATTTTCTGGTCAGGCTTGGACTTTGAATATCTTAATATTTCATTCAAAATTACTTCTCCAGCCTTCATAATGTTTTTATTCTGAATAGACGCTTGATTAGCTTCACCGGACGCTTCTTAAATTAGCTAAGGCGCTTGGTTATCCACTGGGCACATTCACAAGGCTGTTTAACTCGTAGCATTCTTAGAAGTTAGCGTATTATGCTTATTTGACCCTCTTAATGCAGGAATTAGGATTCGAAGTCTTCACGAAACGTGTAGATATGGATATTAGCTTTAATGAGACGCTAGTTTCCCCCAATTCGGAAAACAACAGCTCAATATATGATCCTCAGATGCTACAAAGGTATGACTATCATGAATAACATCACGTCACCAACTTACGGAAGCAATTTGACAAAGATAGAGATCGATTTCGCTCTTGACCTCTTCATGAGAGTTGCCGATATTTTTCTAAGCCTTCCAACGATATCAAGATCGATGCTTTTGAACACCTAAAGCTCCAAAAATTGTCAGCAGACGCTTGCATGTTTTGATTGACATGAACAGTACAACATCTCAAGCTTGAAGAAGGAATTTAACTCAGATCGGGATTGGTTCAGATCTCGACTTCTCCAGGAAACATGTAGGTATTTATCTTATCATTCTAATAAAACCAAGATCACTTCATTTCGACGAGCGTATCTCAAAATACTTTTCGGAGGCTTGATTATCGGCAGCAGGCACTCGACTTCAATCTTCAGTGTTTTTACTTTTGCAGCATTTGTACTTTTATTTTTATTCACGCTTGTCTTCTCCTTCTTCTATTAAAATTGCGGAAGATTTTGTGTTCTTCTGTTACAATACTTGATGCTCCAGGACTTCATAGAAAATGGTACCTCATTTTCTGGTCAGCCTTAGACTTTGAATATCTTAATACTTCATTCAAAATTACTTCTCCAGCCATCATATTGTTCTGTATTCTGAGCAGACGCTTGATTAGCTTCACCGGAGGATTCTTAAATGAGCTTGGGCGCTAGGTTATCCACTAGGCACATTCACAATGCTGTTTGACTCGTTGCATTCTGACCAGTGAGCGTATTATGCTTCTTAGACCTTCTTAAAGGCCGAATTAGGACTCGAAGTCTTCATGCAACGTGTAGATATGGATATTAGCTTTAATGAGACACTGGCTTCATCCAATTCAGACACCTACAGCTGAAAATATAATCATCAGACGCTACAATTGTTTGACTGTTAGGAACAACATCACGTCAGCAACTTACGGAAGCAACTTGACAAAAATGGAGATCGATTTCGCTCTTGACCTCTTCATGAGAGCTGCAGATATTTCTCTAAGCCTTCCAACGATACCAAGATCGATGCTTTCGAACACCTAAAGCTCCAGAAATTGTCAGTAGACGCTTTCATGTTCTGATTGTCACGAACAGTGCCACATCTCAAGATTGAAGAAGGAATTTCACTCAGATCGGGATTGGTTCAGATCTCGACTTCTCCAGGAAAAATGCAGGTATTTATCTTATCTTTCTAATAAAACCAATATCACTTCATTTCGGCGAGCGTACCTCAAAATACGACGTTTCGGAGGCTTGATTATCGGCAACAGGCGCTTGACTTCAATCTTCAATGTTTTTGCTTTTGCAGAATTTGTACTTTTGTTTTTATTCATGCTTGTCTTCTCTTTCTTCTATTACAATTGCTGAAGCTTTTGTGTTCTTCTATTACACTGCTTAATGCCTCGGGACTTAATAGAAAATGGTACCTTATTTTCTGGTCAAGATTGGACTTGAATATCTTAGTACTTCATTCGAAATTACTTCTCCAGGCATTATAATGTTCGGTATTCTGGGTAGACGCTTGATTAGCTTCACCGGAGGATTCTTAAATGAGCTTGGGCGCTAGGTTATCGACTAGGCACATTCACAATGCTATTTAATCCGTTGCATTCTGACCAGTGAGCGTATTATGCATCTTAGACCTCCTTAAAGGCCGAATTAAGATTCGATGTCTTCATGAAATGCAACACCCTTTCCCGAGTGTCACATTCCCGAACGTTTATAAGGCCGAAAAATATTTATTAATGCCGAAAATACGGCTTTTTTTTTTTTTTTTCACAAGATGCAATGGGATTTAGGAAAAGTAAATAATACTAATAACGAACTTAGGTTCGCCATACATTTCTAGAACAATATGCATAATAATTACAGGGACATAAACAGAAAAAGGAATAATACTATATACAGACATAGGTCTAATGTATAACTGATACAACAAGTACTAGGAGTCGTAGCTCCCCCAAAAGTACTACAAAAACTAACATAGTCTGGCCGACAACAAAACTAGACCACAAAAAGAAGGTCCTCCTCTGGCTCAAAGGAACTACTGGACTGAACCATCGTCACGTCCATCTGTTCAAACAGCAACAGCAAGTACCAACAGAAAACATACAGATATGGGTGAGATTCCCGTTCATCAACACAACAAAACAGCAATAGTAAAAAAGGGACGACTCACCGGGTAACACCGTACCCAACATGCTTACAAGAATTCTCAATGTCAAACATATTAAGCAGTTGACAGCATAATATCATGTTAAGCAGTTAACAGCATAAAATAAGGTATTTTTAAACAGTACAACGATGTATAACAGTAGATGTAAACATCAATAGCCGTGCAATGCAATGCATTGTATATGACTCAATGTCAATGTCACTGGGTACTACTCTAACCCCTACTCCATGGAGCTAACAAAACATTCGGAGAGAGTGAATGGGAGGACATGTTCCGGTTTCTGCCAGCCATGAGCAAGATGCTACAACATTCGTAACGTGCACGTATCTGGCTTTACGGTAACACTCTTGACCAAACATGATAAGTACGGCATCTAGTAGAGGATATCAGTGTATTGCACGGATTCGCCACGACACAGAAGAGCTACCAACTGGTCACATGTCAGCCCTTCCAACCCTGATACCTCCAAAAAGACCATTGAAGATCGTCATCGTAAGATTCGCACCCGCATCAAGGTGTAAGCTCAACTCCTAGGCTCAAGGCCTTACGACTATGCAAATGAAATGCCAATGCTTACACAAAGCAGATGCGATCAAGCAATGTCTATCCCCCGGATAAACCTCGAAGTCTACTAAGGTTCTCTTCCTTAGGAACTATACGTGTCTTTTGAAAACAAAACCTTTATCCACCGGATAAATCTCGTGATTCCTCCGGGATCGAGTCATCACAAGACTGAAACAATTGAATGACTGATCGGGATCCGAATCACCGGTCCGTCATCGAACTACGGTTTCAAAACCCAAAACGTTTGTAAACCAGAAAAACTTCTCAATTGAAAACTCATTTGATTTGAAACAATTTTTGAAACACTTACTTACTCTATTTTTAGCATTTTCTGAACATGTAATTCGCTTAGTGAAATTACATTCGCTTAGCGAAATTGAAACAATAATGCCTCTTTTGGAACTCCTCTGGTTCGCTCGGCGAGACACAAATCGCGTAGCGAAATGTATTGGATTCGCTTAGCGAATTTGAATTCGCTTAGCGCAAGTTCAGACGGTTGCACCTCTTTGGAAACACCTCTGGATCGCTCGGCGAAACAGAATTCGTGTAGCGAAATTTCACTTTATTCGCTTAGCGAGAATAATTTCGCTTAGCAAAATGGAGGCGGTCATACCTCCTTTGGAGACTTCTCTGGATCGCCCAGCGAGACGTAATTCGCGTAGCGAAACTCGTTTGGTTGGCTTAGCGAATATGAATTCGCTTAGCAAAAGTGAGGCAGTGATGCCCAACTTAGACTTTCCCCTGTTTTCGCGTAGCGAAAATAAATTCGCTTAGCGAATAGTTGCCATAAACAAGACATCAACCTTAGGGAACCATTTTGATTTTCTTCATGAAACCACTTTTTTTCTCATTTTGAGTCCCTTGACTAACTATATGGACTAGGGATAAGGTATAAAATATGTTTCACTTTGGTGAAAGCACTTTGAGCTTTAATTCCATTTAAAGTCACTTAGGGTTTTCTTTGAAAAACACAAGTTATTGAAAACACTTTCTTTACATCAAGACTTGATTTGTCCAAGAACTTTTCATATTCTTCCTTTCCTCAAGGTCATGGCCAATAGCCAACTAGGAATCAATGTGAAGTTATACTTCATCAACCAAACAAAATATGGCTCACAATACTTACACAATCATGATAACCAAAATACACATTACTACATCATAATCAAACATCCAAGTCCATCGCACATTATGGTCTCATAATCAACAATAAAAGTCCATACTTGATCTAGTGATCAAAGTAGGTTTTTCAACATACATGAAAATGATTTTCATCAATCATATCATCATCAACTCATGCTAAAGCACACTACAACATACTCAAGCATAAACTCATCATAACAATCTTGTTCTCCAAGAGAACTTAACAAGACTTAACACATAAAAGTGAACCCAAACTAAAGGGTTTCACCCACACATAAACTTAAACAACCATTCTCACTACCACCATCTTGGTGTGATGAGGTTCTTCTCCCCATACCTCTTGATGAGCAGATTCCCGGATCAAAGTCGGTTGATCGGTTTCTGAACTTCCTGATAATTGTCAACAACTACAACAACACAACAATCCAACATTAAACAACAATCAAAGCCAATCTCAAAAATTCTCACAAAGAGGGTTTCGGCCACCCTAGGTTAAAAAGGTTAGGAATTGGTTTTGGTTTTCCATTTCATGGATTCAAAAGCATTAGTAAAGCTAAGGATGAAATCAAGTGTTAAAAATCAAAACTTGATGAAAACACTATTCATCATCACCCAAAAGGGTTCGGCCAAAAATGATTTTTGAGCTATGATGAGAGTTGAATCATAAGCTCTTAGGTTTAGGTAGAGATTGATGATGTGAATTCAAAGAACTTGGTCTTACCTCAAAAGGATTTTTCTACAATTTCCTATGGATTTTCAAAGTTTTGGATCTAAGAAATTTCTTTTCATGAAAATGAAGATTGATCTTGAAATAAAGAAAGATTCAAGAAGCTAAGAGATCATAGAAGTGATCTTACCTTGAAATGAAGAAAGATTGCTCAAGGAATCAAGTGAATCCAACAAAAACTCAAGCTTTTCTAGGTGAAAATGGAGTTTTCTCTCAAGAACAACTATGGAACTCTATGGTGTGAGGGGCTGTGCGAAAATGATGAAGTGAGGGGCTGAGTTCAGCCTCTTAAAAGTTCACTTAAGGGTAAAAAGGTCATTTGCCAAAAGGGTATAATGGTAAATGTGTAAAAGACTAAGATTAGGGGCATTTTGGTCATTTTGCGTCCAGATATTTCCGAACGTCATGACGACTCTGGCATACTCTCCCAAGTGTCCTGGGATGATGTGATATCAAGATTATCTGTTGGCGAGTCCCGGTAAATCCATATGTGGCTCCGTTCGTCACCCGATTAAGGATTCCGCCCGAACGAAGGTCAGGAAGTTATTTTTCTGAAATTTTTACGAAATTTAACCAAAACGTAGAGAATCGAATTCTAAGACTTACTGTCTCGTTCACGGGTCCATCTGAGGTCTTCTGAGCAGTAAAATCATACTGTCAGTGTAAAAACGCAGACCGGACTCCGTTTGAGTTTTCGACTCAAAACTTAATCGTAGCTTCCTACGATATCGTCGAGCATGACTGTGGTCTCGGAATATTTTATTTCTATTCCTAAGACCTCGAATAAAATAAAGACATTAAAATACTAAAGAAATAGAAAACGTGAAAATCGGGGCGTTACATTCCTACCCCTCTTAAAAGAATTTCGTCCTCGAAATTATACGTACCTCGTAAAACAAACTCGGATACTGTTGTTGCATGTCCTCTTCTCTTTCCCAGGTAGCATCACCTGTAGTCTCGTTCCAGATAACTTTGACCAAAGCTATCTCCTTCCCTCGTAGTTTCTTTATCCTCATGTCCTCGATCTTAACCGGCAATGTCTCGTAGGTTAGGTTATCCTTCAGCTGTACTGAATCAGACTCTATGACGTGACTAGGATCAGGAATATACTTCCGCAATTGCGAAACATGAAAAACATTATGAAGGTTGGATAGAAAAGGCGGTAAAGCTATTTGGTAAGCTACTGGACCTATCCGACGAAGAATTTGATAAGGTCCAATGAATTTTGGAGTGAGTTTTCTGGACTTCAGGACCCTGCCCACCCCAGTCATCGGAGTGACTCTCAAAAACACATGATCCCCTTCCTCGAACTCAAGTGGCCTACGTCTTTTATCCGCATAACTCTTCTGTCGGCTCTGAGTCGTCCTCATCTTTTCTTGAATCAGTTTCACCTTCTCAGTTGTTTGTTGCACTAGTTCAGGTCCTAATGAAGCACTTTCTCCATCTTGGTACCAACACAAAGGAGTTCTGCAACGTCGTCCATATAAAGCTTCGTAGGGTGCCATCCCTATACTCGAATGATAACTGTTGTTGTAGGTGAACTCTATCAACGGTAGAAAATTCTCCCAACTTCCGGCATGTTCCAACACACACGCCCTCAACAGATCCTCTAAAGACTGAATCGTCCTTTCCGATTGTCCATCAGTTTGAGGATGGTAAGCCGAACTTAATCGTAACTTTGTTCCTAAAGCTTCATGTAAACTTTGCCAAAAACGCGAAGTAAAACGCGGGTCTCTATCCGATATGATACTTGAAGGTACTCCATGCAGTCTCACAATCTCACTGATATAATTCTGAGTAAGCTTTTCCATAGAATACTTGAGATTAATCGGTAGAAAATGAGCTGATTTCGTAAGCCTATCAATTATAACCCAAATGGAATCGTATCCTTTAGGTGTCCTTGGCAAACACGTCACGAAATCCATTGCTATGCCGTCCCATTTCCACTCTGGGATATCCAACGGAAGTAACATTCCAGCTGGCCTCTGATGTTCAACCTTTGCTTTCTGACACACTAAGCAAGATGCCACATAATCGACTACATCTCTTTTCATCCCTTGCCACCAAAACAATCGCTTCAGGTCCTGGTACATCTTGGTTGACCCTGGATGCATACTCAACTTGCTTCTATGAGCTTCGTCCAAAATTAACCTTCTTATCTCTGGGTTGTTTGGCACACAAACCCGTTCTCCTCGTCTTAGGATTCCATCTGTTCCTTCTTTGTATTCCGACGTCATCCCTTTCTTTAGATTCCTTCTCTCTTTCTCCAGATACTGGTCGTATACTTGTTTCTCCCGAATCTGATCCATCAGATCACAAGATACCGTAACCATACCCACACATAGTCTTCCTGGCATACTAACCACAGACAGATGCATATCTCTGAACTGTTCCAACAGCTCGTGTTCCTTAACCATCATGGCAGACACATGTAACACTTTTCTACTCAGGGCATCCGCTACCACATTAGCTTTTCCCGGATGATACTGTAACTGGAAATCATAGTCCTTCAAAAATTCCAGCCACCGTCTTTGTCTCATGTTGAGCTCTTTCTGATCAAACAGATACTTCAAGCTCTTATGGTCACTGAAGACATTAAACGTCGAACCATACAAGTAATGCCTCCAAATCTTCAACGCAAAGACTACCGCTGCTAACTCCAGATCATGAGTTGGGTAGTTCTTCTCGTGCACTTTCAACTGTCTCGAGGCATACGCTACCACCTTCCGATTCTGCATCAGAACACAGCCTAACCCTTGGTATGAAGCATCACAGTACACTTCAAAAGATTCGTTTGGATCTGGCAATATCAACACTGGCGATGTAGTCAGCCTCTTCCTCAACTCCTGAAAACTTTGCTCACAGGCTTCAGTCCATTCAAACGCTTTGTCCTTCCTTGTCAATTGGGTAAGAGGTCCTACAATCTTAGAAAATCCCTCAATGAACCTCCGATAATACCCAGCTAAACCCACAAAACTGCGTATCTCAGTCACTGTGGTTGGTCTTTCCCACTCAAGAACCGCTTCGACTTTCGACGGATCTATAGCAATTCCTTCCTTTGAAATTACATGACCCAAAAACTGCACTTCGTCGAGCCAAAACTCACACTTGGACAGTTTTGCATACAGCTGTTTCTCTTTCAGAACTTGAAGAACCACACTAAGATGTTCAGCATGTTCTTCCTGGTCTCGCGAATAGATAAGTATGTCATCTATGAAGACAACGACAAACTGATCTAGGTATGGACGAAAGATCCTATTCATATAGTCCATGAATATAGCTGGGGCATTCGTCACACCAAACGGCATCACAAGATACTCATAGTGCCCATAGCGTGTTCGAAACGCTGTCTTCGGTACATCTTCTGCCTTCACACGAATCTGGTGATAACCCGATCGCAAATCAATCTTGGAGAAAACTGCCGCTCCCCTCAACTGATCCATCAAGTCATCTATCCTCGGAAGTGGATACTTGTTCTTAATAATAACTTTATTCAACTGGCGATAATCCACACACAAACGAGATGTTCCATCTTTCTTTTTCACCAACAGCACAGGTGCTCCCCACGGTAACACACTGGGTCTAACAAACTGCTTCCCCAATAAGTCTACCAACTGTTCCTTCAAAGTTTCCAACTCAGCAGGTGCCATACGATACGGTGCCATAGACACTGGTCCTGTTCCTGGCACAAGATCGATCACAAACTCGATGTCCCGAACTGGCGGCAAACCTGGTACATCTTCAGGAAAGACTTCCGGAAACTCATTCACGACAGGTATGCGCTCTAAGACTAGCTCGCTCTTGACCTCCAAAGAAGATAGTAACATGTATCCTTGAGCTCCTTCTCTCAAAGAAGCGTTTACTTGGTTGGCAGTCAAAAATCCAGAATTCTCACAACTAGGAAAAACTAAGGTTTTATTTGCACAGTCTAACATGATATGATTAGAAAATAACCAATCCATTCCTAAGATTACATCCATTTGCGAAAGAGGCAAACAGATCAAATCAATCAAAAATGTTCTACCTTTAACAGAAATAGAACAGTTCAAACAAACTTTATCAGTTATAACAGGCTTTGCAGTAGGCGTAGAAATTACCAAATCAAAAGGTAAAGAAGACACAGGTAATCCCAACAGATTCACATAGTCATAGGCAATAAAGGAATGTGTTGCGCCTGAATCAAACAGTACAGTTAAGGTTTTACCTCCCATGACACATTGACCTTGGATCAAGTCTTCATTCTGAGAAGCTTCAGCACCACCCATAGTGTAGACTCTGCCCTTCATCTTAGGCCTTGCAGCTTGGACATTGTTAACAGAATGTTCCAACTTCGGTTGCATGCATTCACGTGAGATGTGTCCCGGCTTCCCACACTTGAAGCAGATAATCCCTTTGATCGAACAATCTCTGGTGATGTGATTGCTCTTCCCACACTTCATGCACTTGGTTGGGGCGTTTCCAGACTGATTGAAACTCCCACTGCTCCCTCCAACAGAACGTTGTTGTCGATCTTGTTGCTTTGCATACGGCTTCCATCGAGATTTGTTGTCTCGACCACCGCTTCCTCTCTGGAACTTGCTCGGTCCAGAACTCTGTACCCGCTTGTCCTTAGGCTCCAAACTCTCGATCAAACGACACTTTTCCATTAACCTCGGAAAAACAGAAATTTCCAATGGAACTACAGCTCTCTTCAAGTCGATACTCAGACCTCCTTCAAATTTCCGGCACTTCCACTCTTCTCTTGGGTTGTCCAAAAAGTAATTTGAGAACTTTGCCAGACTTTCAAACTTAGCCCCGTATTCAGCTACGGTCATTCCCCCCTGTCTCAGCTGGAGGAACTCCATCTCTTTCTCGTGTCTTGCGCTCGCAGGAAAATACTTCTCCAGGAATTTTCCCTTAAAAGCATTCCAATCCACAGCTTGTTGATCGTGAATCAACATCTGACGGGCTCCTTCCCACCAGTATTCAGCATCCTCCACCAGCATATAGGTTGCATAGACAACCTTGTCATTCTCAGTACATCTCATTGCTCCAAAGATTTTTTCCAGCGTTTGGATCCAGCGTTCAGCCAATCCAGGATTGAATTCACCTTTGAATTGAGGTGGATTCCGACGAAGAAATTCGTCCAGTCCTCTACCTCCAGCAGCTCGTTCATCACGTTGAGCCATAGCAGCAGCCATGTCCCGTATGGCATTCACAGCAGCAGTCAGGTTTTGAGCAGCCATTGCTACCTTCAAAACCGGAACTATCTAACTCAAGAACCACAACAAAACTAAAGCAAACAACAGAGAATCACACAGAGAACACAACACAAACAAGACAGACCATAACCTACAAACCCCAAAAAGACTCGGCCAGCTCTGATACCAAATAATGCAACACCCTTTCCCGAGTGTCACATTCCCGAACGTTTATAAGGCCGAAAAATATTTATTAATGCCGAAAATACGGTTTTTTTTTTTTTTTTTCACAAGATGCAATGGGATTTAGGAAAAGTAAATAATACTAATAACGAACTTAGGTTCGCCATACATTTCTAGAACAATATGCATAATAATTACAGGGACATAAACAGAAAAAGGAATAATACTATATACAGACATAGGTCTAATGTATAACTGATACAACAAGTACTAGGAGTCGTAGCTCCCCCAAAAGTACTACAAAAACTAACATAGTCTGGCCGACAACAAAACTAGACCACAAAAAGAAGGTCCTCCTCCGGCTCAAAGGAACTACTGGACTGAACCATCGTCACGTCCATCTGTTCAAACAGCAACAGCAAGTACCAACAGAAAACATACAGATATGGGTGAGATTCCCGTTCATCAACACAACAAAACAGCAGTAGTAAAAAAAGGACGACTCACCGGGTAACAGCGTACCCAACATGCTTACAAGAATTCTCAATGTCAAACATATTAAGCAGTTGACAGCATAATATCATGTTAAGCAGTTAACAGCATAAAATAAGGTATTTTTAAACAGTACAACGATGTATAACAGTAGATGTAAACATCAATAGCCGTGCAATGCAATGCATTGTATATGACTCAATGTCAATGTCACTGGGTACTACTCTAACCCCTACTCCATGGAGCTAACAAAACATTCGAGAGAGTGAATGGGAGGACATGTTCCGGTTTCTGCCAGCCATGAGCAAGATGCTAAAACATTCGTAACGTGCACGTATCTGGCTTTACGGTAACACTCTCGACCAAACATGAAAAGTACGGCATCTAGTAGAGGATATCAGTGTATTGCACGGATTCGCCACGACACAGAAGAGCTACCAACTGGTCACATGTCAGCCCTTCCAACCCTGATACCTCCAAAAAGACCATTGAAGATCGTCACCGTAAGATTCGCACCCGCATCAAGGTGTAAGCTCAACTCCTAGGCTCAAGGCCTTACGACTATGCAAATGAAATGCCAATGCTTACACAAAGTAGATGCGATCAAGCAATGTCTATCCCCCGGATAAACCTCGAAGTCTACTAAGGTTCTCTTCCTTAGGAACTATACGTGTCTTTTGAAAACAAAATCTTTATCCACCGGATAAATCTCGTGATTCCTCCGGGATCGAGTCATCACAAGACTGAAACAATTGAACGACTGATCGGGATTCGAATCACCGGTCCGTCATCGAACTACGGTTTCAAAACCCAAAACGTTTGTAAACCAGAAAAACTTCTCAATTGAAAACTCATTTGATTTGAAACAATTTTTGAAACACTTACTTACTCTATTTTTAGCATTTTCTGAACATGTAATTCGCTTAGCGAAATTACATTCGCTTAGCGAAATTGAAACAATAATGCCTCTTTTGGAACTCCTCTGGTTCGCTCGGCGAGACACAAATCGCGTAGCGAAATGTATTGGATTCGCTTAGCGAATATGAATTCGCTTAGCGCAAGTTCAGACGGTTGTACCTCTTTGGAAACACCTCTGGATCGCTCGGCGAAACAGAATTCGTGTAGCGAAATTTCACTTTATTCGCTTAGCGAGAATAATTTTGCTTAGCAAAATGGAGGCGGTCATACCTCCTTTGGAGACTTCTCTGGATCGCCCAGCGAGACGTAATTCGCGTAGCGAAACTCGTTTGGTTGGCTTAGCGAATATGAATTCGCTTAGCAAAAGTGAGGCAGTGATGCCCAACTTAGACTTTCCCCTGTTTTCGCGTAGCGAAAATAAATTCGCTTAGCGAATAGTTGCCATAAACAAGACATCAACCTTAGGGAACCATTTTGATTTTCTTCATGAAACCACTTTTTTTCTCATTTTGAGTCCCTTGACTAACTATATGGACTAGGGATAAGGTATAAAATATGTTTCACTTTGGTGAAAGCACATTGAGCTTTAATTCCATTTAAAGTCACTTAGGGTTTTCTTTGAAAAACACAAGTTATTGAAAACACTTTCTTTACATCAAAACTTGATTTGTCCAAGAACTTTTCATATTCTTCCTTTCCTCAAGGTCATGGCCAATAGCCAACTAGGAATCAATGTGAAGTTATACTTCATCAACCAAACAAAATATGGCTCACAATACTTACACAATCATGATAACCATAATACACATTACTACATCATAATCAAACATCCAAGTCCATCGCACATTATGGTCTCATAATCAACAATAAAAGTCCATTCTTGATCTAGTGATCAAAGTAGGTTTTTCAACATACATGAAAATGATTTTCATCAATCATATCATCATCAACTCATGCTAAAGCACACTACAACATACTCAAGCATAAACTCATCATAACAATCTTGTTCTCCAAGAGAACTTAACAAGACTTAACACATAAAAGTGAACCCAAACTAAAGGGTTTCACCCACACATAAACTTAAACAACCATTCTCACTACCACCATCTTGGTGTGATGAGGTTCTTCTCCCCATACCTCTTGATGAGCAGATTCCCGGATCAAAGTCGGTTGATCGGTTTCTGAACTTCCTGATAATCGTCAACAACTACAACAACACAACAATCCAACATTAAACAACAATCAAAGCCAATCTCAAAAATTCTCACAAAGAGGGTTTCGGCCACCCTAGGTTAAAAAGGTTAGGAATTGGTTTTGGTTTTCCATTTCATGGATTCAAAAGCATTAGGAAAGCTAAGGATGAAATCAAGTGTTAAAAATCAAAACTTGATGAAAACACTATTCATCATCACCCAAAAGGGTTCGGCCAAAAATGATTTTTGAGCTATGATGAGAGTTGAATCATAAGCTCTTAGGTTTAGGTAGAGATTGATGATGTGAGTTCAAAGAACTTGGTCTTACCTCAAAAGGATTTTTCTACAATTTCCTATGGATTTTCAAAGTTTTGGATCTAAGAAATTTCTTTTCATGAAAATGAAGATTGATCTTGAAATAAAGAAAGATTCAAGAAGCTAAGAGATCATAGAAGTGATCTTACCTTGAAATGAAGAAAGATTGCTCAAGGAATCAAGTGAATCCAACAAAAACTCAAGCTTTTCTAGGTGAAAATGGAGTTTTCTCTCAAGAACAACTATGGAACTCTATGGTGTGAGGGGCTGTGCGAAAATGATGAAGTGAGGGGCTGAGTTCAGCCCCTTAAAAGTTCACTTAAGGGTAAAAAGGTCATTTGCCAAAAGGGTATAATGGTAAAAGTGTAAAAGACTAAGATTAGGGGCATTTTGGTCATTTTTCGTCCAGATATTTCCGAACGTCATGACGACTCTGGCATACTCTCCCAAGTGTCCTGGGATGATGTGATATCAAGATTATCTGTTGGCGAGTCCCGGTAAATCCATATGTGGCTCCGTTCGTCACCCGATTGAGGATTCCGCCCGAACGAAGGTCAGGAAGTTATTTTTCTGAAATTTTTACGTAATTTAACCAAAACGTAGAGAATCGAATTCTAAGACTTACTGTCTCGTTCACGGGTCCATCTGAGGTCTTCTGAGCAGTAAAATCATACTGTCAGTGTAAAAACGCAGACCGGACTCCGTTTGAGTTTTCGACTCAAAACTTAATCGTAGCTTCCTACGATATCGTCGAGCATGACTGTGGTCTCGGAATATTTTATTTCTATTCCTAAGACCTCGAATAAAATAAAGACATTAAAATACTAAAGAAATAGAAAACGTGAAAATCGGGGCGTTACATGAAACGTGTAGATATGGATATTATCTTTAATGAGACACTGGTTTCATCCAATTCGGATACCTACAGCTGAAAATATGATCCTCAGACGCTACAAAGGTTTGCTGTTAGGAACAACATCACGTCACAAACTTAAGGATGCAATTTGACAAAGATAGAGATCGATTTCGCTCTTGATCTCTTCATGAGAGTTGCGGCTATTTCTCTAAGCCTTCCAACAATACCAAGATCGATGCTTTTGAACACCTAAAGCTCCAGAAATTGTCAGCAGACGCTTGCATGTTGTGATTGTCACGAACTGTACCACATCTCAAGCTTGAAGAAGGAATTTCACTCAGATCGGGATTGGTTCAGATCTCGACTTCTCCAGGAAAGATGTAGGTATTTATCTTATATTTCTAATAAAACCAAGATCACTTCATTTCGACGAGCGTATCTCAAAATACTTTTCGGAGGCTTGAATATCGGCAGCAGGCACTTGACTTCAATCTTCAGTGTTTTTGCTTTTGCAGCATTTGTACTTTTGTTTTTATTCATGCTTGTCTTCTCCTTCTTCTATTACAATTGCTGAAGATTTTGTGTTCTTCTATTACAGTACTTGATGCTCCAGGACTTCATAGAAAATGGTACCTCATTTTCTGGTCAGGCTTAGACTTTGAATATCTTAATACTTCATTCAAAATTACTTCTCCAGCCATCATATTGTTCTATATTCTGAGCAGACGCTTGATTAGCTTCACCGGAGGATTCTTAAATGAGCTTGGGCGCTAGAATATCTACTAGGCACATTCACAATGCTGTTTGACTCGTTGCATTCTGACCAGTGACGTATTATGCTTCTTAGACATTCTTAAAGGCCGAATTAGGACTCGATGTCTTCATGCAACGTGTAGATATGGATATTAGCTTTAATGAGACACTGGTTTCATCCAATTCAGACACCTACAGCTGAAAATATGATCATCAGACGCTACAAATGTTTGACTGTCAGGAACAACATCACGTCAGCAACTTACGGAAGCAACTTGACAAAAATGGAGATCGATTTCGCTCTTGACCTCTTCATGAGAGCTGCAGATATTTCTCTAAGCCTTCCAACGATACCAAGATCGATGCTTTCGAACACCTAAAGCTCCAGAAATTGTCAGCAGACGCTTTCATGTTCTGATTATCACGAACAGTGCCACATCTCAAGCTTGAAGAAGGAATTTCACTCAGATCGGGATTGGTTCAGATGTCGACTTCTCCAGGGAACATGTAGGTATTTATCTTATCTTTCTAATAAAACCAATATCACTTCACTTCGGCGAGCGTACCTCAAAATACGACGTTTCGGAGGCTTGATTATCGGCAACAGGCGCTTGACTTCAATCTTCAATGTTTTTGCTTTTGCAGAATTTGTACTTTTGTTTTTATTCATGCTTGTCTTCTCTTTCTTCTATTACAATTGCTGAAGCTTTTGTGTTCTTCTATTACACTGCTTAATGCCTCGGGACTTTATAGAAAATGGTACCTTATTTTCTGGTCAAGATTGGACTTGAATATCTTAATACTTCATTCGAAATTACTTCTCCAGGCATTATAATGTTCGGTATTCTGGGTAGACGCTTGATTAGCTTCATCGGAGGATTCTTAAATGAGCTTGGGCGCTAGGTTATCGACTAGGCACATTCACAATGCTATTTAATCCGTTGCAATCTGACCAGTGAGCGTATTATGCATCTTAGACCTCCTTAAAGGCCGAATTAAGATTCGATGTCTTCATGAAACGTGTAGATATGGATATTATCTTTAATGAGACACTGGTTTCATCCAATTCGGATACCTACAGCTGAAAATATGATCATCAGACGCTACAAAGGTTTGCTGTTAGGAACAACATCACGTCACAAACTTAAGGATGCAATTTGACAAAGATAGAGATCGATTTCGCTCTTGATCTCTTCATGAGAGTTGCGGCTATTTCTCTAAGCCTTCCAACGATACCAAGATCGATGCTTTTGAACACCTAAAGCTCCAGAAATTGTCAGCAGACGCTTGCATGTTGTGATTGTCACGAACTGTACCACATCTCAAGCTTGAAGAAGGAATTTCACTCAGATCGGGATTGGTTCAGATCTCGACTTCTCCAGGAAAGATGTAGGTATTTATCTTATATTTCTAATAAAACCAAGATCACTTCATTTCGACGAGCGTATCTCAAAATACTTTTCGGAGGCTTGATTATCGGCAGCAGGCACTTGACTTCAATCTTCAGTGTTTTTGCTTTTGCAGCATTTGTACTTTTGTTTTTATTCATGCTTGTCTTCTCCTTCTTCTATTACAATTGCTGAAGATTGTGTGTTCTTCTATTACAGTACTTGATGCTTCAGGACTTCATAGAAAATGGTAGCTCATTTTCTGGTCAGGCTTGGACTTTGAATATCTTAATACTTCATTCAAAATTACTTCTCCAGCCTTCATAATGTTTGTATTCTGAATAGACGCTTGATTAGCTTCACCGGATGCTTCTTAAATTAGATAAGGCGCTTGGTTATCCACTGGGCACATTCACAAGGCCGTTTAACTCGTAGCATTCTTAGAAGTTAGCGTATTATGCTTATTTGACCCTCTTAATGCCGGAATTAGGATTCGAAGTCTTCAGGAAACGTGTAGATATGGATATTAGCTTTAATGAGACGCTGGTTTCCCCCAATTCGGAAACCTACAGCTCAATATATGATCCTCAGATGCTATAATGGTATGACTATCATGAATAACATCACGTCACCAACTTACGGAAGCAATTTGACAAAGATAGAGATCGATTTCGCTCTTGACCACTTCTTGAAAGTTGCCGATATTTTTCTAAGCCTTTCAACGATATCAAGATCGATGCTTTTGAACACCTAAAGCTCCAAAAATTGTCAGCAGACGCTTGCATGTTCTGATTGACACGAACAGTACAACATCTCAAGCTTGAAGAAGGAATTTAACTCAGATCGGGATTGGTTCAGATCTCGACTTCTCCAGGAAACATGTAGGTATTTATCTTATCTTTCTAATAAAACCAATATCACTTCATTTCGGCGAGCGTACCTCAAAATACGACGTTTCGGAGGCTTGATTATCGGCAACAGGCGCTTGACTTCAATCTTCAATGTTTTTGCTTTTGCAGAATTTGTACTTTTGATTTTATTCATGCTTGTCTTCTCTTTCTTCTATTACAATTGCTGAAGCTTTTGTGTTCTTATATTACACTGCTTAATGTCTCGGGACTTTATAGAAAATGGTACCTTATTTTCTGGTCAAGATTGGACTTGAATATCTTAATACTTCATTCAAAATTACTTCTCCAGCCATCATATTGTTCTGTATTCTGAGCAGACGCTTGATTAGCTTCACCGGAGGATTCTTAAATGAGCTTGGGCGCTAGGTTATCTACTAGGCACATTCACAATGCTGTTTGACTCGTTGCATTCTGACCAGTGACGTATTATGCTTCTTAGACATTCTTAAAGGCCGAATTAGGACTCGATGTCTTCATGCAACGTTTAGATATGGATATTAGCTTTAATGAGACTCAGGTTTCATCCAATTCGGACACCTACAGCTGAAAATATGATCATCAGACGCTACAAAGGTTTGACTGTCAGGAACAACATCACGTCAGCAATTTACGGAAGCAACTTGACAAAAATGGAGATCGATTTCGCTCTTGACCTCTTCATGAGAGTTGCAGATATTTCTCTAAGCCTTCCAACGATACCAAGATCGATGCTTTCGAACACCTAAAGCTCCAGAAATTGTCAGCAGACGCTTTCATGTTCTGATTGTCATGAACAGTGCCACATCTGAAGCTTGAAGAAGGAATTTCACTCAGATTGGGATTGGTTCAGATCTCGACTTCTCCAGGAAACATGTAGGTATTTATCTTATCTTTCTAATAAAACCAATATCACTTCATTTCGGCGAGCGTACCTCAAAATACGACGTTTCGGAGGCTCGATTATCGGCAACAGGCGCTTGACTTCAATCTTCAATGTTTTTGCTTTTGCAGAATTTGTACTTTTGATTTTATTCATGCTTGTCTTCTCTTTCTTCTATTACAATTGCTGAAGCTTTTGTGTTCTTATATTACACTGCTTAATGCCTCGGGACTTTATAGAAAATGGTACCTTATTTTCTGGTCAAGATTGGACTTGAATATCTTAATACTTCATTCGAAATTACTTCTCCAGGCATTATAATGTTAGGTATTCTGGGTAGACGCTTGATTAGCTTCACCGGAGGATTCTTAAATGAGCTTGGGCGCTAGGTTATCGACTAGGCACATTCATAATGCTATTTAATCCGTTGCATTCTGACCAGTGAGCGTATTATGCATCTTAGACCTCCTTAAAGGCCGAATTAAGATTCGATGTCCTCATGAAACGTGTAGATATGGATATTATCTTTAATGAGACACTGGTTTCATCCAATTTGGACACCTACAGCTGAAAATATGATCATCAGACGCTACAAAGGTTTGCTGTTAGGAACAACATCACGTCACAAACTTAAGGATGCAATTTGACAAAGATAGAGATCGATTTCGCTCTTGACCTCTTCATGAGAGTTGCGGCTATTTCTCTAAGCCTTCCAACGATACCAAGATCGATGCCTTTGAACACCTAAAGCTCTAGAAATTGTCAGCAGACGCTTGCATGTTGTGATTGTCACGAACTGTACCACATCTCAAGCTTGAAGAAGGAATTTCACTCAGATCGGGATTGGTTCAGATCTCGACTTCTCCAGGAAGCATGTAGGTATTTATCTTATCTTTTTAATAAAACCAAGATCACTTCATTTCGGCGAGCGTACCTCAAAATACTTTTCGGAGGCTTGATTATCGGCAGCAGGCACTTGACTTCAATCTTCAGTGTCTTTGCTTTTGCAACATTTGTACTTTTGTTTTTATTCACGCTTGTCTTCTCCTTCTTCTATTACAATTGCTGAAGATTTTGTGCTCTTCTATTACAATACTTGATGCTTCAGGACTTTATAAAAATGGTACCTCATTTTTTGGTCAGGCTTGGACTTTGATTATCTTAATACTTCATTCAAAATTACTTCTTCAGCCTTCATAATGTTTGTATTCTAAATAGACGCTTGATTAGCTTCATCGGACGCTTCTTAAATTTACTAAGGCGCTTGGTTATCCACTGGGCACATTCACAAGGCTGTTTAACTCGTAGCATTCTCAGCAGTTAGCGTATTTTGCTTATTTGCCCTCTTAATGCATGAATTAGGATTCGAAGTCTTCACGAAACGTGTAGATATGGATATTAGCTTTAATGAGACACTGGTTTCATCCAATTCGGACACCTACAGCTCAATATATGGATATCAGATGCTACAAAGGTATGACTGTCAGGAACAACATCACGTCACCAACTTACGGATGCAATTTGACAAAGATGGAGATCGATTTCGCTCTTGACCTCTTCATGAGAGTTGCGGCTATTTCTCTAAGCCTTCCAACGATACCAAGATCGATGCTTTGGAACACCTAAAGCTCCAGAAATTGTCAGCAGACGCTTGCATGTTGTGGTTGTCACGAACTGTACCACATCTCAAGCTTGAAGAAGGAATTTCACTCAGATCGGGATTGGTTCAGATCTCGACTTCTCCAGGAAGCATGTTGGTATTTATCTTATCTTTTTAATAAAACCAAGATCACTTCATTTCGACGAGCGTACCTCAAAATACTTTTCGGAGGCTTGATTATCGGCAGCAGGCACTTGACTTCAATCTTCAGTGTCTTTGCTTTTACAGCATTTGTACTTTTGTTTTTATTCACGCTTGTCTTCTCCTTCTTCTATTACAATTGCTGAAGATTTTGTGCTCTTCTATTACAGTACTTGATGCTTCAGGACTTCATAGAAAATGGTAGCTCATTTTCTAGTCAGGCTTGGACTTTGAATATCTTAATACTACATTCAAAATTACTTCTCCAACCTTCATAATGTTTGTATTCTGAATAGACGCTTGATTAGCTTCACCGGACGCTTCTTCAATTAGCTAAGGCGCTTGGTTATCCACTGGGCAGATTCACAAGGCTGTTTAACTCGTAGCATTCTTAGTAGTTAGCGTGTTATGCTTATTGGACCCTCTTAATGCAGGAATTAGGATTCGAAGTCTTCACGAAACGTGTAGATATGGATATTACCTTTAATGAGACGCTGGTTTCCCCCAATTCGGAAACCTACAGCTCAATATATGATCATCAGATGCTACAAAGGTATGACTGTCATGAATAACATCACGTCACCAACTTTCGGATGATATTTGACAAAGATAGAGATCGATTTCGCTCTTGAACTCTTCATGAGAGTTGCCGATATTTTTCTAAGCCTTCCAACGATATCAAGATCGATGCTTTAGAACACCTAAAGCTCCAAAAATTGTCAGCAGACACTTGCATGTTCTGATTGTCACGAACAGTACCACATCTCAAGCTTGAAGAAGGAATTTCACTCAGATCGGGATTGGTTCAGATCTCGACTTCTCCGGGAAACATGTAGGTATTTATCTTATCTTTCTAATAAAACCAAGATCACTTCATTTCGATGAGCGTATCTCAAAATACTTTTCGGAGGCTTGATTATCGGCAGCAGGCACTCGACTTCAATCTTCAGTGTTTTTACTTTTGCAGCATTTGTTCTTTTGTTTTTATTCATGCTTGTCTTCTCCTTCTTCTATTACAATTGCTGAAGATTTTGTGTTCTTCTATTACAGTACTTGATGCTCCAGGACTTCATAGAAAATGGTACCTCATTTTCTGGTCAGGCTTAGACTTTGAATATCTTAATACTTCATTCAAAATTGCTTCTCCAGCCATCATATTGTTCTGTATTCTGAGTAGACGCTTGATTAGCTTCACCGGAGGATTCTTAAATGAGCTTGGGCGCTAGCTTATCCACTAGGCACATTCACAATGCTGTTTAACTCGTTGCGTTCTGACCAGTGAGCGTATTATGCTTCTGAGACCTTCTTAAAGGCCGAATTAGGACACGATGTCTTCATGAAACGTGTAGATATGGATATTAGCTTAAATGAGACACTGGTTTCATCCAATTCAGACACCTACAGCTCAATATATGGTCATCAGATGCTAAAAAGGTATGACAGTCAAGAACAACATCACGTCACCAACTTACGGATGCAATTTGACAAAGATAGAGATCGATTTCGCTCTTGACCTCTTTAGGAGAGTCGCAGATATTTCTCTAAGCCTTTCAACGATACCAAGATCGATGCTTTTGAACACCTAAAGCGCCAGAAATTGTCAGCAGACACTTGCATGTTGTGATTGTCACGAACTATACCACATCTCAAGCTTGAAGAAGGAATTTCACTCAGATCGGGATTGGTTCAGATCTCGACTTCTCCAGGAAACATGTAGGTATTTATCTTATATTTCTAATAAAACCAAGATCACTTCATTTCGACGAGCGTATCTAAAAATACTTTTCGGAGGCTTGATTATCGGCAGCAGGCACTTGACTTCAATCTTCAGTGTTTTTGCTTTTGCAGCATTTGTACTTTTGTTTTTATTCATGCTTGTCTTCTCCTTCTTCTATTACAATTGCTGAAGATTTTGTGTTCTTCTATTACAGTACTTGATGCTTCATGACTTCATAGAAAATGGTAGCTCATTTTCTAGTCAGGCTGGGACTTTGAATATCTTAATACTTCATTCAAAATTACTTCTCCAGCCTTCATAATGTTTGTATTCTGAATAGACGCTTGATTAGCTTCACCGGACGCTTCTTAAATTAGCTAAGGCGCTTGGTTATCCACTGGGCACATTCACAAGGCTGTTTAACTCGTAGCATTCTTAGCAGTTAGCGTATTTTGCTTATTTGACCCTCTTAATGCATGAATTAGGATTCGGAGTCTTCACGAAACGTGTAGATATGGATATTAGCTTTAATGAGACACTGGTTTCATCCAATTCGGACACCTACAGCTCAATATATGGTCATTAGATGCTACAAAGGTATGACTGTCAGGAATAACATCACGTCGGCAACTTACGGAAGCAACTTGACAAAAATGGAGATCGATTTCGCTCTTGACCTCTTCATGAGAGTTGCAGATATTTCTCTAAGCCTTCCAACGATACTAAGATCGATGCTTTCGAAAACCTAAAGCTCCAGAAATTGTCAGCAGACACTTTCATGTTCTAATTGTCACGAACAATGCAACATCTCAAGCTTGAAGAAGGAATTTCACTCAGATCGGGTTTGGTTCAGATCTCGACTTCTCCAGGAAACATGTAGGTATTTATCTTATCTTTCTAATAAAACCAATATCACTTCATTTCGGCGAGCGTACCACAAAATACGACGTTCCGGAGGCTTGATTATCGGCAGCAGGCGCTTGACTTCAATCTTCAGTGTTTTTGCTTTTGCAGAATTTGTAGTTTTGTTTTTATTCTTGCTTGTCTTCTCATTCCTCTATTACAATTGCTGAAGCTTTTGTGTTCTTCTATTACACTGCTTAATGCCTCGGGACTTTATAGAAAATGGTACCTTATTTTCTGGTCAAGATTGGACTTGAATATCTTAATACTTCATTCGAAATTACTTCTCCAGCCATCATAATGTTCTGTATTCTGAGTAGACATTTGATTAGCATCACCGGAGGATTCTTAAATGAGCTTGGGCGCTAGGTTATCGACTAGGCACATTCACAATGCTATTTAATCCGCTGCATTCTGACCAGTGAGCGTATTATGCATCTTAGACCTCCTTAAAGGCCGAATTAAGATTCGATGTCTTCATGAAACGTGTAGATATGGATATTATCTTTAATGAGACACTGGTTTCATCCAATTCGGACACCTACAGCTGAAAATATGATCATCAGACGCTACAAAGGTTTGCTGTTAGGAACAACATCACGTCACCAACTTAAGGATGCAATTTGACAAAGATAGAGATCGATTTCGCTCTTGACCTCTTCATGACAGTTGCGGCTATTTCTCCAAGCCTTCCAACGATACCAAGATCGATGCTCTTGAACACCTAAATATCCAGAAATTGTCAGCAGACGCTTGCATGTTGTGATTGTCACGAACTGTACCACATCTCAAGCTTGAAGAAGGAATTTCACTCAGATCGGGATTGGTTCAGATCTCGACTTCTCCAGGAAACCTGTAGGTATTTAACTTATCTTTTTAATAAAACCAAGATCACTATATTTCGACGAGCGTACCTCACAATACTTTTCGGAGGCTTGATTATCGGCAGCAGGCACTTGACTTCAATCTTCAGTGTCTTTGCTTTTGCAGCATTTGTACTTTTGTTTTCATTCACGCTTGTTTTCTCCTTCTTCTATTACAATTGCTGAAGATTTTGTGCTCTTCTATTACAATACTTGATGCTTCACGACTTTATAAAAATGGTACCTCATTTTTTGGTCAGGCTTGGACTTTGATTATCTTAATACTTCATTCAAAATTACTTCTCCAGCCTTCATAATGTTTGTATTCTAAATAGACGCTTGATTAGCTTCATCGGACGCTTCTTAAATTTGCTAAGGCGCTTGGTTATCAACTGGGCACATTCACAAGGCTGTTTAACTCGTAGCATTCTTAGCAGTTAGCGTATTTTGCTTATTTGACCCTCTTAATGCATGAATTAGGATTCGAAGTCTTCACGAAACGTGTAGATATGGATATTAGCTTAAATGAGACACTAGTTTCATCCAATTCGGAAACCTACAGCTCAATATATGGTCATCAGATGCTATAAAGGTATGACTGTCAGGAACAACATCACGTCACCAACTTACAGAAGCAATTTGACAAAGATAGAGATCGATTTCGCTCTTGACCTCTTTATGAGAGTCGCAGTTATATCTCTAAGCCTTCCAACGATACCAAGATCGATGCTTTTGAACACCGAAAGCGCCAGAAATTGTCAGCAGACACTTGCATGTTCTGATTGTCACGAACAGTGCCACATCTCAAGCTTGAAGAAGGAATTTCACTCTGATCGGGATTGGTTCAGATCTCGACTTCTCCAGGAAACATGTAGGTATTTATCTTATATTTCTAATAAAACCAAGATCACTTCATTTCGACGAGCGTATCTCAAAATACTTTTCGGAGGCTTGATTATCGGTAGCAGGCACTTGACTTCAATCTTCTGTGTTTTTGCTTTTGCAGCATTTGTACTTTTGTTTTTTTTCATGCTTGTCTTCTCCTTCTTCTATTACAATTGCTGAAGATTTTTTGTTCTTCTATTACAGTACTTGATGCTTCAGGACTTTATAGAAAATGATACCTTATTTTCTGGTCAAGATTGGACTTTGAATATCTTAATACTTCATTCGAAATTACTTCTCCAGCCATCATAATGTTCTGTATTCTGAGTAGATGCTTGATTAGCTTCACTGGAGCATTCTTAAATGAGCTAGGGCGCTAGGTTATCCACTAGGCATATTCACAATGCTGTTTAACTCGTTGCATTCTGACCAGTGAGCGTATTATGCTTCTTAGACCCTCTTAAAGGCCGAATTTGGATTCGATGTCTTCAGGAAACGTGTAGATCTGGATATTAGCTTTAATGAGACACTGGTTTCATCCAATTTGGACACCTACAGCTGAAAATATGATCATCAGACGCTACAAAGGTTTGACTGTCAAGAACAACATCACGTCACCAACTTACAGATGCAATATGACAAAGATAGAGATCGATTTCGCTCTTGACCTCTTCAGGAGGGTCGTAGATATTTCTTTAAGCCATCCAACGATACCAGGATCGATGCTTTTGAACACCTAATGCTCCAGAAATTGTTAGCAGATGCTTGCATGTTCTGATTGTCACGAACAGTGCCACATCTCGAGCTTGAAGAAGGAATTTCACTCAGATCGGGATTGGTTCAGATCTCGACTTCTCCAGGAAACATGTAGGTATTTATCTTATCTTTCTAAGAAAACCAAGATCACTTCATTTCGACGAGCGTATCTCAAAATACTTTTCGGAGGCTTGATTATCAGCAGCAGGCACTTGACTTCAATCTTCAGTGTTTTTGTTTTTGCAGCATTTGTACTTTTGTTTATATTCTTGCTTGTCTTCTCCTTCTTCTATTACAATTGCTGAAGATTTTGTGTTCTTCTATTACAGTACTTGATGCTTCAGGACTTTATAGAAAATGACACCTCATTTTCTGGTCTGGCTTGGACTTTGATTATCTTAATACTTCATTCAAAATTACTTCTCCAGCCCTCAAATGTTTGTATTCTAAATAGACACTTGATTAGCTTCACCGGACGCTTCTTAAATTGGCTAAGGCGCTTGGTTATCCACTGGGCACATTAACAAGGCTGTTTAACTCGTTGCATTCCGACCAGTGAGCGTATTATGCTTCTTAGACCCTCTTAAAGGCCGAATTTGGATTCGATGTCCTCAAGAAACGTGTAGACCTGGATATTAGCTTTAATGAGACACTGGTTTCATCCAATTTGGACACCTACAGCTGAAAATATGATCATCAGACGCTACAAAGGTTTCACTGTCAGGAACAACATCACGTCACCAACTTACGAATGCAATTTGACAAAGATAGAGATCGATTTCGCTCTTGACCTCTTCATGAGGGTCGTAGATATTTCTTTAAGCCATCCAACGATACCAGGATCGATGCTTTTGAACACCTAATGCTCCAGAAATTGTCAGCAGACGCTTGCATGTTGTGATTGTCACGAACTGTACCACATCTCAAGCTTGAAGAAGGAATTTCACTCAGATCGGGATTGGTTCAGATCTCGACTTCTCCAGGAAGCATGTACGTATTTATCTTATCTTTTTAATAAAACCAAGTTCACTTCATTTCGACGAGCGTACCTCAAAATACTTTTCGGAGGCTTGATTATCGACAGCCGGCACTTGACTTCAATCTTTAGTGTCTTTGCTTTTACATCATTTGTACTTTTGTTTTTATTCACGCTTGTCTTCTCCTTCTTCTATTACAATTGCTGAAGATTTTGCGCTCTTCTGTTACAATACTTGATGCTTCAGGACTTTATAAAAATGGTACCTCTCTTTTTGGTCAGGCTTGGACTTTGATTATCTTAATACTTCATTCAAAATTACTTCTCCGTCCTTCATAATGTTTGTATTCTGAATAGATGCTTGATTAGCTTCATCGGACGCTTCTTAAATTTGCAAATGCGCTTGGTTATTCACTGGGCACATTCACAAGGCTGTTTAACTCGAGGCATTCTGAGCAGTTAGCGCATTTTGCTTATTTGACTCTCTTAATGCATGAATTAGGATTCGAAGTCTTCACGAAACGTGTAGATATGGATATTAGCTTTAATGAGACACTGGTTTCATCCAATTCGGACACCTACAGCTCAATATATGGTCATCAGATGCTACAAAGGTATGACTGTTAGGAACAACATTACGTCACCGACTTACGGATGCAATTTGACAAAGAAAGAGATCGATTTCGCTCTTGACCTCTTTAGGAGAGTCGTAGATATTTTTCTAAGCCTTCCAACAATACCAAGATCGATGCTTTTGAACACCTAAAGCGCCAGAATTTGTCAGCAGACACTTGCATGTTCTGATTGTCACGAACAGTGCCACATCCCAAGCTTGTAGAAGGAATTTCACTCAAATCGGGATTGGTTCAGATCTCGACTTCTCCAGGAAACATGTAGGGATTTATATTATATTTCTAATACAACCAAGATCACATCATTTCGACGAGCGTATCTCAAAATACTTTTCGGAGGCTTGATTATCGGCAGCAGGCACTTGACTTCAATCTTCAGTGTTTTTGCTTTTACAGCATTTGTACTTTTGTTTTTATTCATGCTTGTCTTCTCCTTCTTCTATTACAATTGCTGAAGATTTTGTGTTCTTCTATTACAGTACTTGATGCTTCAGGACTTCATAGAAAATGGTAGCTCGTTTTCTATTCAGGCTTGGACTTTGAATATCTTAATACTACATTCAAAATTACTTCTCCAGCCTTTATAATGTTTGTATTCTGAATAGACGCTTGATTAGCTTCACCGGACGCTTCTTAAATTAGCTAAGGCGCTTGGTTATCCACTGGGCAGATTCACAAGGCTGTTTAACTCGAGGCATTCTTAGCAGTTAGCGCATTTTGCTTATTTGACCCTCTTAATGCATGAATTAGGATTCGAAGTCTTCACGAAACGTGTAGATATGGATATTAGCTTTAATGAGACACTGGTTTCATCCAATTCGGACACCTACAGCTCAATTTATGGTCATCAGATGCTACAAAGGTATGACTGTCAGGAACAACATCACGCCAGCCACTTACGGAAGCAACTTGACAAAAATGGAGATCGATTTCGCTCTTGACCTCTTCATGACAGTTGCAGATATTTCTCTAAGCCTTCCAACGATACCAAGATCGATGCTTTCGAACACCTAAAGCTCCAGAAATTTCCAGCGGACACTTTCATGTTCTAATTGTCACGAAAAGTGCCACATCTCAAGCTTAAAGAAGGAATTTCACTCAGATCGGGATTGGTTCAGATCTCGACTTCTCCAGGAAACATGTAGGTATTTTTTTTATCTTTCTAATAAAACCAATATCACTTCATTTCGGCGAGCGTACCTCAAAATACGACGTTTCGGAGGCTTGATTATCTGCAGCAGGCGCTTGACTTCAATCTTCAGTGTTTTTGCTTTTGCAGAATTTGTACTTTTGTTTTTATTCATGCTTGTCTTCTCTTTCTTCTATTACAATTGCTGAAGCTTTTGTGTTCTTCTATTACACTGCTTAATGCCTCGGGACTTTATAGAAAATGGTACCTTATTTTCTGGTCAAGATTGGACTTGAATATCTTAATACTTCATTCGAAATTACTTCTCCAGCCATCATAATGTTCTGTATTCTGAGTAGACACTTGATTAGCTTCACCGGAGGATTCTTAAATGAGCTTGGGCGCTAGGTTATCGACTAGGCACATTCACAATGCTATTTAATCCGTTGCATTCTGACCAGTGAGCGTATTATGCATCTTAGACCTCCTTAAAGGCCGAATTAAGATTCGATGTCTTCAGGAAACGTGTAGATATGGATATTATCTTTAATGAGACACTGGTTTCATCCAATTCGGACACCTACAGCTGAAAATATGATCATCAGACGCTACAAAGGTTTGCTGTTAGGAACAACATCACGTCACCAACTTAAGGATGCAATTTGACAAAGATAGAGATCGATTTCGCTCTTGACCACTTCATGACAGCTGCGGCTATTTCTCCAAGCCTTCCAACGATACCAAGATCGATGCTTTTGAACACCTAAAGATCCAGAAATTGTCAGCAGACGCTTGCATGTTGTGATTGTCACGAACTGTACCACATCTCAAGCTTGAAGAAGGAATTTCACTCAGATCGGGATTGGTTCAGATCTCGACTTCTCCAGGAAACCTGTAGGTATTTAACTTATCTTTTTAATAAAACAAAGATCACTTTATTTCGACGAGCGTACCTCAAAATACTTTTCGGAGGCTTGATTATCGGCAGCAGGCACTTGACTTCAATCTTCAGTGTCTTTGCATTTGCAGCATTTGTACTTTTGTTTTCATTCACGCTTGTTTTCTCCTTCTTCTATTACAATTGCTGAAGATTTTGTGCTCTTCTATTACAATACTTGATGCTTCACGACTTTATAAAAATGGTACCTCATTTTTTGGTCAGGCTTGGACTTTGATTATCTTAATACTTCATTCAAAATTACTTCTCCAGCCTTCATAATGTTTGTATTCTAAATAGACGCTTGATTAGCTTCATCGGACGCTTCTTAAATTTGCTAAGGCGCTTGGTTATCCACTGGGCACATTCACAAGGCTGTTTAACTCGTAGCATTCTTAGCAGTTAGCGTATTTTGCTTATTTGACCCTCTTAATGCATGAATTAGGATTCGAAGTCTTGACGAAACGTGTAGATATGGATATTAGCTTAAATGAGACACTGGTTTCATCCAATTCGGACACCTACAGCTCAATATATGGTCATCAGATGCTATAAAGGTATGACTGTCAGGAACAACATCACGTCACCAACTTACAGAAGCAATTTGACAAAGATAGAGATCGATTTCGCTCTTGACCTCTTTATGAGAGTCGCAGATATTTCTCTAAGCCTTCCAACGATACCAAGATCGATGCTTTTGAACACCGAAAGCGCCAGAAATTGTCAGCAGACACTTGCATGTTCTGATTGTCACGAACAGTGCCACATCTCAAGCTTGAAGAAGGAATTTCACTCTGATTGGGATTGGTTCAGATCTCGACTTCTCCAGGAAACATGTAGGTATTTATCGTATATTTCTAATAAAACCAAGATCACTTCATTTCGACGAGCGTATCTCAAAATACTTTTCGGAGGCTTGATTATCGGTAGCAGGCACTTGACTTCAATCTTCTGTGTTTTTGCTTTTGCAGCATTTGTACTTTTGTTTTTATTCATGCCTGTCTTCTCCTTCTTCTATTACAATTGCTGAAGATTTTGTGTTCTTCTATTACAGTACTTGATGCTTCAGGACTTTATAGAAAATGATACCTTATTTTCTGGTCAAGATTGGACTTTGAATATCTTAATACTTCATTCGAAATTACTTCTCCAGCCATCATAATGTTCTGTATTCTGAGTAGATGCTTGATTAGCTTCACCGGAGCATTCTTAAATGAGCTAGGGCGCTAGGTTATCCACTAGGCATATTCACAATGCTGTTTAACTCGTTGCATTCTGACCAGTGAGCGTATTATGCTTCTTAGACCCTCTTAAATTCCGAATTTGGATTCGATGTCTTCAGGAAACGTGTAGATCTGGATATTAGCTTTAATGAGACACTGGTTTCATCCAATTTGGACACCTACAGCTGAAAATATGATCATCAGACGCTACAAAGGTTTGACTGTCAGGAACAACATCACGTCACCAACTTACGGATGCAATTTGACAAAGATAGAGATCGATTTCGCTCTTGACCTCTTCATGAGGGTCGTAGATATTTCTTTAAGCCATCCAACGATACCAGGATCGATGCTTTTGAACACCTAATGCTCCAGAAATTGTCAGCAGACGCTTGCATGTTGTGATTGTCACGAACTGTACCACATCTCAAGCTTGAAGAAGGAATTTCACTCAGATTGGGATTGGTTCAGATCTCGACTTCTCCAGGAAGCATGTAGGTATTTATCTTATCTTTTTAATAAAACCAAGATCACTTCATTTCGACGAGCGTACCTCAAAATACTTTTCTGAGGCTTGATTATCGACAGCCGGCACTTGACTTCAATCTTTAGTGTCTTTGCTTTTACAGCATTTGTACTTTAGTTTTTATTCACGCTTGTCTTCTCCTTCTTCTATTACAATTGCTGAAGATTTTGCGCTCTTCTGTTACAATACTTGATGCTTCAGGACTTTATAAAAATGGTACCTCTCTTTTTGGTCAGGCTTGGACTTTGATTATCTTAATACTTCATTCAAAATTACTTCTCCAGCCTTCATAATGTTTGTATTCTAAATAGACGCTTGATTAGCTTCATCGGACGCTTCTTAAATTTGCTAAGGCGCTTGGTTATCCACTGGGCACATTCACAAGGCTGTTTAACTCGTAGCATTCTTAGCAGTTAGCGTATTTTGCTTATTTGACCCTCTTAATGCATGAATTAGGATTCGAAGTCTTCACGAAACGTGTAGATATGGATATTAGCTTTAATGAGACACTGGTTTCATCCAATTCGGACACCTACAGCTCAATATATGGTCATCAGATGCAACAAAGGTATGACTGTTAGGAACAACATCACGTCACCGACTTACGGATGCAATTTGACAAAGAAAGAGATCGATTTCGCTCTTGACCTCTTTAGGAGAGTCGTAGATATTTTTCTAAGCCTTCCAACGATACCAAGATCGATGCTTTTGAACACCTAAAGCGCTAGAATTTGTCAGCAGACACTTGCATGTTCTGATTGTCACGAACAGTGCCACATCTCAAGCTTGTAGAAGGAATTTCACTCAAATCGGGATTGGTTCAGATCTCGACTTCTCCAGGAAACATGTAGGGATTTATATTATATTTCTAATAAAACCAAGATCACATCATTTCGACGAGCGTATCTCAAAATACTTTTCGGAGGCTTGATTATCGGCAGCAGGCACTTGACTTCAATCTTCAGTGTTTTTGCTTTTGCAGCATTTGTACTTTTATTTTTATTCCTTCTTGTCTTCTCCTTCTTCTATTACAATTGCTGAAGATTTTGTGTTCTTCTATTACAGTACTTGATGCTTCAGGACTTCATAGAAAATGATAGCTCATTTTCTATTCAGGCTTGGACTTTGAATATCTTAATACTACATTCAAAATTACTTCTCCAGCCTTCATAATGTTTGTATTCTGAATAGACGCTTGATTAGCTTCACCGGACGCTTCTTAAATTAGCTAAGGTGCTCGGTTATCCACTGGGCAGATTCACAAGGCTGTTTAACTCGAGGCATTCTTAGCAGTTAGCGCATTTTGCTTATTTGATACTCTTAATGCATGAATTAGGATTCGAAGTCTTCATGAAACGTGTAGATATGGATATTAGCTTTAATGAGACACTGGTTTCATCCAATTCGGACACCTACAGCTCAATATATGGTCATCAGATGCAACAAAGGTATGACTGTTAGGAACAACATCACGTCACCGACTTACGGATGCAATTTGACAAAGAAATAGATCGATTTCGCTCTTGACCTCTTTAGGAGAGTCGCAGATATTTCTCTAAGCCTTCCAACGATACCAAGATCGATGCTTTTGAACACCTAAAGCGCCAGAAATTGTCAGCTGACACTTGCATGTTCTGATTGTCACGAACAGTGCCACATCTCAAGCTTGTAGAAGGAATTTCACTCTAATCGGGATTGGTTCAGATCTCGACTTCTCCAGGAAACATGTAGGTATTTATCTTATATTTCTAATAAAACCAAGATCATTTCATTTCGAAGAGCGTATCTAAAAATACTTTTCGGAGGCTTGATTATCGGCAGCAGGCACTTGACTTCAATCTTCAGTATTTTTGCTTTTGCAGCATTTGTACTTTTGTTTTTATTCATGCTTGTCTTCTCCTTCTTCTATTACAATTGCTGAAGATTTTGTGTTCTTCTATTACAGTACTTGATGCTTCAGGAATTCATAGAAAATGGTAGCTCATTTTCTAGTCAGGCTTGGACTTTGAATATCTTAATACTACATTCAAAATTACTTCTCCAGCCTTCATAATGTTTGTATTCTGAATAGACGCTTGATTTGCCTCACCGGACGCTTCTTAAATTAGCTAAGGCGCTTGGTTATCCACTGGGCAGATTCACAAGGCTGTTTAACTCGAGGCATTCTTAGCAGTTAGAGCATTTTGCTTATTTCACCCTCTTAATGCATGAATTAGGATTCGAAGTCTTCACGAAACGTGTAGATATGGATATTAGCTTTAATGAGACACTGGTTTCATCCAATTCGGACACCTACAGCTGAAAATATGATCATCAAACGCTACAAAGGTTTGCTGTTAGGAACAACATCACGTCACCAACTTAAGGATGCAATTTGACAAAGATAGAGATCGATTTCGCTCTTGACCTCTTCATGAGAGTAGCGGCTATTTCTCTAAGCCTTCCAACGATACCAAGATCGATGCTTTTGAACACCTAAAGCTCCAGAAATTGTCAGCAGACGCTTGCATGTTGTGATTGTCACGAACTGTACCACATCTCCAGTTTGAAGAAGGAATTTCACTCAGATCGGGATTGGTTCAGATCTCGACTTCTCCAGGAAGCATGTAGGTATTTATCTTATCTTTTTAATAAAACCAAGATCACTTCATTTCGACGAGCATACCCTAAAATACTTTTCGGAGGATTGATTATCGGAAGCAGGCACTTGACTTCAATCTTCATTGTCTTTGCTTTTGCAGCATTTGTACTTTTGTTTTTATTCACGCTTGTCTTCTCCTTCTTCTATTACAATTGCTGAAGATTTTGTGCTCTTCTATTACAATACTTGATGCTTCAGGACTTTATAAAAATGGTACCTCATTTTTTGGTCAGGCTTGGACTTTGATTATCTTAATACTTCATTCAAAATTACTTCTCTAGCCTTCATAATGTTTGTATTCTAAATAGACACTTGATTAGCTTCATCGGACGCTTCTTAAAATTGCTAAGGCGCTTGGTTATCCACTGGGCACATTCACAAGGCTGTTTAACTCGTAGCATTCTTAGCAGTTAGCGTATTTTGCTTATTTGACCCTCTTAATGCATGAATTAGGATTCGAAGTCTTCACGAAACGTGTAGATATGGATATTAGCTTTAATGAGACACTGGTTTCATCCAATTCGGACACCTACAGCTCAATATATGGTCATCAGATGCTACAAAGGTATGACTGTCAGGAACAACATCACGTCACCAACTTACGGATGCAATTTGACAAAGATAGAGATCGATTTCGCTCTTGACCACTTTATGAGAGTCGCAGCTATTTCTCTAAGCCTTCCAACGATACCAAGATCGATGCTTTTGAACACCGAAAGCGCCAGAAATTGTCAGCAGACACTTGCATGTTCTGATTGTCATGAACAGTGCCACATCTCAAGCTTGAAGAAGGAATTTCACTCTGATCGGGATTGGTTCAGATCTCGACTTCTACAGGAAACATGTAGGTATTTATCTTATATTTCTAATAAAACCAAGATCACTTAATTTCGACGAGCGTATCTCAAAATACTTTTCGGAGGCTTGATTATCGGAAGCAGGCACTTGACTTTAATCTTCAATGTTTTTGCTTTTGCAGCATTTGTACTTTTGTTTTTATTCATGCTTGTCTTCTCCTTCTTCTATTACAATTGCTGAAGATTTTGTGTTCTTCTATTACAGTACTTGATGCTTCAGGACTTTATAGAAAATGATACCTTATTTTCTGGTCAAGATTGGACTTTGAATATCTTAATACTTCATTCGAAATTACTTCTCCAGCCATCATAATGTTCTGTATTCTGAGTGGATGCTTGATTAGCTTCACCAGAGCATTCTTAAATGAGCTAGGGCGCTAGGTTATCCACTAGACATATTCACAATGCTGTTTAACTCGTTGCATTCTGACCAGTGAGCGTATTATGCTTCTTAGACCCTCTTAAATGCCGAATTTGGATTCGATGTCTTCAGGAAACGTGTAGATCTGGATATTAGCTTTAATGAGACACTGGTTTCATCCAATTTGGACACCTACAGCTGAAAATATGATCATCAGACGCTACAAAGGTTTGACTATCAGGAACAACATCACGTCACCAACTTACGGATGCAATTTGACAAAGATAGATATCGATTTCGCTCTTGACCTCTTCATGAGGGTCGTAGATATTTCTTTAAGACATCCAACGATACCAAGATCGATGCTTTTGAACACCTAATGCTCCAAAAATTGTCAGCAGACGCTTGCATGTTCTGATTGTCACGAACAGTGCCACATCTCAAGCTTGAAGAAGGAATTTCACTCAGATCGGGATTGGTTCAGATCTCGACTTCTCCAGGAAACATGTAGGTATTTATCTTATCTTTCTAAGAAAACCAAGATCACTTCATTTCGACGACCGTATCTCAAAATACTTTTCGGTGGCTTGATTATCGGCAGCAGGCACTTGAGTTCAATCTTCAGTGTTTTTGTTTTTGCAGCATTTGTACTTTTGTTTATATTCTTGCTTGTCTTCTCCTTCTTCTATTACAATTGCTGAAGATTTTCTGTTCTTCTATTACAGTACTTGATGCTTCAGGACTTTATAGAAAATGGTACCTCATTTTCTGGTCTGGATTGGACTTTGATTATCTTAATACTTCATTCAAAATTACTTCTCCAGCCCTCAAATGTTTGTATTCTAAATAGACGCTTGATTAGCTTCACCGGACGCTTCTTAAATTGGCTAAGGCGCTTGGTGATCCACTGGGCACATTAACAAAGTTGTTTAACTCGTAGCATTCTTAGTAGTTACCGTATTATGCTTATTTGACCCTCTTAATGCAGGAATTAGGATTTCAAGTCTTCACGAAACGTGTAGATATGGATATTAGCTTTAATGAGACACTGGTTTCCCCCAATTCGGACACCTACAGCTCAATATATGGGCATCAGATGCTGCAATGGTATGACTGTCAGGAATAACATCACGTCACCAACTTAGGGATGCAATTTGGCAAAGATAGAGATCGATTTCGCTCTTGACCTCTTCATGAGAGTTGCCGATATTTTTCTAAGCCTTACAACGATATCAAGATCGATGCTTTTGAACACCTAAAGCTCCAAAAATTGTCAGCAGACGCTTGCATGTTCTGATTGTCACGTACAGTACCACTTCTCAAGCTTGAAGAAGGAATTTCACTCAGATCGGGATTGGTTCAGATCTCGACTTCTCCAGGAAACCTGTAGGTATTTATCTTATCTTTCTAATAAAACCAAGATCACTTCATTTCGACGAGCGTACCTCAAAATACGACTTTTCGGAGGCTTGATTATCGGCAGCAGGCGCTTGACTTCATTCTTCAGTGTCTTTGCTTTTGCAGTATTTGTACTTTTGTTTTTATTCACGCTTGTCTTCTCCTTCTTCTATTACAATTGCTGAAGATTTTGTGCTCTTCTATTACAACACTTGATGCTTCAGGACTTTATAAAAATGGTACCTCATTTTTTTGGTCAGGCTTGGACTTTGATTATCTTAATATTTCATTCAAAATTACTTCTGCAGCCGTCATAATGTTTATATTCTGAATAGACGCTTGATGAGCTTCATCGGACGCTTCTTAAATTAGCTAAGGCGCTTGGTTATCCATTGGGCATATTCACAAGGCTGTTTAACTCGTAGCATTCTTAGCCGTTAGTGTATTATGCTTATTTGACCCTCTTAATGCAGGAATTTGGATTCGAAGTCTTCAAGAAACGTGTAGATATGGATATTAGCTGTAATGAGACACTAGTTTCATCCAATTCCGACACCTATAGCTCAATATATGGTCATCAGACGCTACAAAGGTATGACTGTCCGGAACAACATCACGTCACCAACTTACGGATGCAATTTGACAAAGATAGAGATCGATTTCTCTCTTGACCTCTTCATGAGAGTTGCCGATATTTCTCTAAGCCTTCAAACGATACCAAGATTGATTCTGTTGAACACCTAAAGCTTCAGAATTGTCAGCAGACGCTTGCATGTTCAGATTGTCACGAACAGTACCACATCTCAAGCTTGAAGAAGGAATTTCACTCAGATCGGGATTGGTTCAGATCTCGACTTCTCAAGAAAACCTGTAGGTATTTATCTTATCTTTCTAATAAATCCAAGATCACTTCATTTCGACGAGCGTACCTCATAATACGACGTTTCAGAGGCTTGATTATCGGCAGCAGGCGCTTGACTTCAATCTTCAATGTTTTTGCTTTTGCAGAATTTGTACTTTTGTTTTTATTCACGCTTGTCTTCTCTTTCTTTTATTACAATTCTTGAAGCTTTTGTGTTCTTCTATTACAGTACTTAATGCTTTAGGACTTTATAGAAAATGGTACCTTATTTTCTGGTCAAGATTGGACTTTGAATATCTTAATACTTCATTCGAAATTACTTCTCCAGCCATCATAATGTTCTGTATTCTGAGTAGACGCTTGATTAGCTTCACCGGAGCATTCTTAAATGACCAAGGGTGCTAGGTTATCCACTAGGCACATTCACAATGCTGTTTAACTCGTTGCATTCTGACCAGTGACCGTATTATGCTTCTTAGACCCTATTAAAGGCCGAATTAGGATTCGATGTCTTCAAGAAACGTGTAGATCTGGATATTAGCTTTAATGAGACACTGGTTTCTTCCAATTTGGACACCTACAGCTGAAAATATGATCATCAGACGCTACAAAGGTTTGGCTGTCAGGAACAACATCACGTCACCAACTTACGGATGCAATTTGACAAAGATAGTTGGTGACGTGATGTTGTTCTTGACAGTCATACCTTTGTAGCGTCTGATGGCCATATAATGAGATGTAGGGGTCCGAATTGGATGAAACCGGTGTCTCATGAAAGCTAATATCCATATCTAGATGTTTCATGAAGACATCGAATCCTAATTCAGGCATTAAGAGTGTCAAAGAAGCATAATACGCTAACTGCTAAGAATGCTACGAGTTATTGTGAATATGTCCAATGGATAACCAAGCGCCTTAGCCAATTTAAGAAGCGTCCGGAGAATCTAATCAAGCTTCTATTCAGAATACAAACATTATGAAGGCTGAAGAAGTAATTTAGAATGAGGTATTAAGATACTGAAAGTCCAAGCTTGACCAGAAAATAAGGTACCCTTTTCTATAAAGTCCTGAAGCTTGAAGTACTGTAATAGAAGAAGAAAAAAGCTTCAGCAATTCTAATAGAAATATAATATAAATACATACATGTTTCCTGCAGAAGTTGAGATCTGAAACAATGAAGATCAGAGTGAAATTCCTTCCTCAAGCTTGAGATGTGATACTGTTCAAGACAATCAAAACATGCAAGCGTCTGGTGACAATTTCTGGAGCTTTTGGTGTTCAAAAACAACTATCTTGGTATCCTTGTTGGGATCATAGAAATAGAGACAACTCTCGTGAAGAGTTCAAGGCCGAAATTGATGTCTATCTTTGTCAAATTGCATCCATAAGTTGGCGATGTTATGTTGTTCCAGACAGTCATACCTTTGTAGCGTCTGATGGACATATATTGAGCTGTAGGTGTTCGAATTGGATGAAACCGTTGTCTCATTAAATCTAATATCCATTTATACAACTTTTATGAAGACATGGAATCTTAATTCGTGCATTAAGAGGGTCAAAGAAGCAAAATACGCTAATTGCTAAGAATGCTACGAGTTAAAAAGCCTTGTGAAAGTGCCCAGTGGATAATCAAGCGCCTTAGCTAATTAAAGAAGCGTCCGATGAATCTAACCAAGCGTCTATTGAGAATACAAACATTATGACGGCTGGAGAAGTAATTTTGAATGAAGTATTAAGATATTGAAAGTCCAAGCTTGACCAGAAAATAAGATACCCTTTTCTATATAGTCATGAAGCATGAAGTACTGTAATAGAAGAAGAAAAAAGCTTCAACAATTCTAATAGAAGAAAGATAAGATAAGCGTGAATAAAGACAAAAGTACAAAAGCTGCAAAAGCAAAAACACTGAAGATTGAAGTCAAGCGCCTGCTGCCGATAATCAAGCGCCCGAAACGTCGTATTTTGAGTTACGCTCGTCGAAATGAAGTGATCTTTGTTTTTTTAAGAAAGATAAGAGAAATACCTACAAGTTTCCTGGAGAAGTCGAGATCTGAACCAATCTCTATCTGAGTGAAATTCCTTCTTCAAGCTCTAGATGTGATACTGTTCGTGACAATCGGAACATGCAAGCGTCTGCGAACAATTTCTGGAGCTTTAGGTATTTAAAAGCATCAATCTTGGTATCGTTGGAAGGCTTAAAAATAACTGCAACTCTCATGAAGACGCCAAGATTGAAATCGATCTCTATCTTTGTCAAATTGCATCCATAAGTTTTTGACGTGATATTGTTCCAAACAATCATACCTTTGTAGCGTCTGATGGCCATATATTGAGCTGTAGGTGTCCGAATTGGATGAAACTGGTGTCTTATTAAAGCTAATATCCATATCTACAAGTTCCATGGGGACAACGAATCCTAATTCTTGCATTAAGAGGGTCAAATAAGCATAATACGCTAAATGCTAAGCATGCTACGAGTTAAACAGCCTTGGGAATGTGCCAATGGATAACCAAGCACCTTAGCTAATTTAAGAAGCGTCCGGTGAAGCTAATCAAGCGTCTATTCAGAATACAAACATTATGAAGGCTGCAGAAGTATTTTTTAATGAAGTATTAAGATATTCAAAGTTTGACCAGAAAATAAGGTACCATTTTCTATAATGTCCTGAAGCATCCAATACTGTAATAGAAGAACACAAAAGCTTCAACAATTCTAATAGAAGAAAGAGAAGAGAAGCGTGAATAAACACAGAAGTACAAATGCTACAAAACCAAAAACACTGAAGATTGAAGTCAAGCGCCTGCTAACGATAATCAAGCATCCAAAACGTCGTATTTTGTGGTACGCTTGTCGAAATGAAGTGATCTTGGTTGTTAGGAAGATAAGATAAATACCTACAGGTTTCTTGGAGAAGTCGAGATCTGAACCAATCTCGATCTCTGTGAAATTCCTTCTTCAAGTTTGAGATGTGGTACTGTTCGTGACAATCAGAACATGCAAGCGTCTGGTGACAATTTCTGGAGCTTTAGGTGTTCAAAAGCATCGATCATGGTATCGTTGGAAGGCTTAGAGAAATATCCGCAACTCTCATGAAGAGGTCAAGAGCGAAATCGATCTCTATCTTTGTCAAATTGCATCCGTAAGTTGGTGACGTGATGTTTGTAGAGTCTGATGGCCATATATTGAGCTGTAGGTGTCCGAATTGGATGAAACCAGTGTCTCATTAAAGCTAATATTCATATCTAGAAGTTTCATGAAGACATCGAATCCTAATTCATGCATTAAGAGTGTCAAAGAAGCAAAATATGTTAACTGCTAAGAATGCTACGAGTTAAACAGCGTTGTGAATATGTCCAGACGATAACCAAGCGCCTTAGCCAATTTAAGAAGCGTCCGGTGAATCTAATCAAGCTTCTATTCAGAATACAAACATTATGACGGCTGGAGAAGTAATTTTGAATGAAGTATTAAGATATTGAAAGTCCAAGCTTGACCAGAAAATAAGATACCCTTTTCTATATAGTCATGAAGCATGAAGTACTGTAATAGAAGAAGAAAAAAGCTTCAACAATTCTAATAGAAGAAAGATAAGATAAGCGTGAATAAAGACAAAAGTACAAAAGCTGCAAAAGCAAAAACACTGAAGATTGAAGTCAAGCGCCTGCTGCCGATAATCAAGCGCCCGAAACGTCGTATTTTGAGTTACGCTCGTCGAAATGAAGTGATCTTTGTTTTTTTAAGAAAGATAAGAGAAATACCTACATGTTTCCTGGAGAAGTCGAGATCTGAACCAATCTCTATCTGAGTGAAATTCCTTCTTCAAGCTCTAGATGTGATACTGTTCGTGACAATCGAAACATGCAAGCGTCTGCGAACAATTTCTGGAGCTTTAGGTGTTTAAAAGTATCAATCTTGGTATCGTTGGAAGGCTTAGAAATAACTGCAACTCTCATGAAGACGCCAAGATTGAAATCGATCTCTATCTTTGTCAAATTGCATCCATAAGTTTTTGACGTGATATTGTTCCAAACAATCATACCTTTGTAGCGTCTGATGGCCATATATTGAGCTGTAGGTGTCCGAATTGGATGAAACTGGTGTCTTATTAAAGCTAATATCCATATCTACAAGTTCCATGGGGACAACGAATCCTAATTCTTGCATTAAGAGGGTCAAATAAGCATAATACGCTAAATGCTAAGCATGCTACGAGTTAAACAGCCTTGGGAATGTGCCAATGGATAACCAAGCACCTTAGCTAATTTAAGAAGCGTCCGGTGAAGCTAATCAAGCGTCTATTCAGAATACAAACATTATGAAGGCTGCAGAAGTATTTTTTAATGAAGTATTAAGATATTCAAAGTTTGACCAGAAAATAAGGTACCATTTTCTATAATGTCCTGAAGCATCCAATACTGTAATAGAAGAACACAAAAGCTTCAACAATTCTAATAGAAGAAAGAGAAGAGAAGTGTGAATAAACACAGAAGTACAAATGCTTCAAAACCAAAAACACTGAAGATTGAAGTCAAGCGCCTGCTAACGATAATCCAGCATCCAAAACGTCGTATTTTGTGGTACGCTTGTCGAAATGAAGTGATCTTGGTTGTTAGGAAGATAAGATAAATACCTACAGGTTTCTTGGAGAAGTCGAGATCTGAACCAATCTCGATCTCTGTGAAATTCCTTCTTCAAGTTTGAGATGTGGTACTGTTCGTGACAATCAGAACATGCAAGCGTCTGGTGACAATTTCTGGAGCTTTAGGTGTTCAAAAGCATCGATCATGGTATCGTTGGAAGGCTTAGAGAAATATCCGCAACTCTCATGAAGAGGTCAGGAGCGAAATCGATCTCTATCTTTGTCAAATTGCATCCGTAGGTAGGTGACGTGATGTTTGTAGAGTCTGATGGCCATATATTGAGCTGTAGGTGTCCGAATTGGATGAAACCAGTGTCTCATTAAAGCTAATATTCATATCTAGAAGTTTCATGAAGACATCGAATCCTAATTCATGCATTAAGAGTGTCAAAGAAGCAAAATATGTTAACTGCTAAGAATGCTACGAGTTAAACAGCGTTGTGAATATGTCCAGAGGATAACCAAGCGCCTTAGCCAATTTAAGAAGCGTCCGGTGAATCTAATCAAGCTTCTATTCAGAATACAAACAGTATGAAGGCTGGAGAAGTAATTTTGAATGAACTATTAAGATATTGAAAGTCCAAGCTTGACCAGAAAATAAGGTACCCTTTTCTATAAAGTCCTGAAGCATGAAGTACTGTAATAGAAGAAGAAAAAAGCTTCAGCAATTCTAATAGAAGAAAGATAAGACAAGCGTGAATAAAGACTAAAGTACAAAAGCTGCAAAAGCAAAAACACTGAAGATTGAAGTCAAGCGCCTGCTGCCGATAATCAAGCGCCCGAAACGTCGTATTTTGAGTTACGCTCGTCGAAATGAAGTGATCTTTGTTTTTTTAAGAAAGATAAGAGAAATACCTACATGTTTCCTGGAGAAGTCGAGATCTGAACCAATCTCTATCTGAGTGAAATTCCTTCTTCAAGCTTTAGATGTGATACTGTTCGTGACAATCGGAACATGCAAGCGTCTACTGACAATTTTGGAGCTTTAGGTGTTTAAAAGCATCAATATTGGCATCGTTGGAAGGCTTAGAAATAACTTCAACTCTCATGAAGACGCCAAGATTGAAATCGATCTCTATCTTTGTCAAATTACATCCGTAAGTTTTTGACGTGATATTGTTTCTAACAGTCATACCTTTGTAGCGTCTGATGGCCATATATTGAGCTGTAGGTGTCGAAATTGGATGAAACTGGTGTCTCATTAAAGCTAATATCCCTATCTACAAGTTTCATGGAGACAACGAATCCTAATTCTTGCATTAAGAGGGTCAAATAGGCATAATACGCTAAATGCTAAGCATGCTACGAGTTAAACGACTTGTGAATGTGCTAGTGGATAACCAAGCACCTTAGCTAATTTAAGAAGCGTTCGGTGAAGCTAATCAAGCGTCTATTCAGAATACGAACATTATGAAGGCTGGAGAAGTAATTTTTAATGAAGTATTAAGATATTCAAAGTCCAAGCTTGGCCAGAAAATAAGGTACCATTCTCAATAATGTCCTGAAGCATCCAATACTGTAATAGACGAACACACAAGCTTCAGCAATTCTAATAGAAGAAAGAGAAGACAAGCATGAATAAAATCAGAAGTACAAATGCTACAAAACCAAAAACACTGAAGATTGAAGTCAAGCGCCTGCTGCCGATAAGCAAGCGCCCGAAATGTCGTATTTCGTGGTACGCTTGTCGAAATGAAGTGATCTTGGTTTTTATAGAAAGATAAGATAAATACCTACAGGTTTCCTGCAGAAGTCGAGATCTGAACCAATCCCGATCTGTGTGAAATTCCTTCTTCAAGTTTGAGATGTAGTACTGTTCGTGACAATCAGAACATGCAAGCGTCTGGTGACAATTTCTGGAGCTTTAGGTGTTCAAAAGCATCGATCATGGTATCGTTGGAAGGCTTAGAGAAATATCCGCAACTCTCATGAAGAGGTCAGGAGCGAAATCGATCTCTATCTTTGTCAAATTGCATCCGTAGGTAGGTGACGTGATGTTTGTAGAGTCTGATGGCCATATATTGAGCTGTAGGTGTCCGAATTGGATGAAACCAGTGTCTCATTAAAGCTAATATTCATATCTAGAAGTTTCTTGAAGACATCGAATCCTAATTCATGCATTAAGAGTGTCAAAGAAGCAAAATATGTTAACTGCTAAGAATGCTACGAGTTAAACAGCGTTGTGAATATGTCCAGAGGATAACCAAGCGCCTTAGCCAATTTAAGAAGCGTCCGGTGAATCTAATCAAGCTTCTATTCAGAATACAAACAGTATGAAGGCTTGAGAAGTAATTTTGAATGAACTATTAAGATATTGAAAGTCCAAGCTTGACCAGAAAATAAGGTACCCTTTTCTATAAAGTCCTGAAGCATGAAGTACTGTAATAGAAGAAGAAAAAAGCTTCAGCAATTCTAATAGAAGAAAGATAAGACAAGCGTGAATAAAGACTAAAGTACAAAAGCAGTAAAAGCAAAAACACTGAAGATTGAAGTCAAGCGCCTGCTGCCGATAATCAAGCGCCCGAAACGTCGTATTTTGAGTTACGCTCGTCGAAATGAAGTGATCTTTGTTTTTTTAAGAAAGATAAGAGAAATACCTACATGTTTCCTGGAGAAGTCGAGATCTGAACCAATCTCTATCTGAGTGAAATTCCTTCTTCAAGCTCTAGATGTGATACTGTTCGTGACAATCGGAACATGCAAGCGTCTGCTGACAATTTCTGGAGCTTTAGGTGTTTAAAAGCATCAATCTTGGTATCGTTGGAAGGCTTAGAAATAACTGTCAACTCTCATGAAGACGCCAAGATTGAAATCGATCTCTATCTTTGTCAAATTACATCCGTAAGTTTTTGACGTGATATTGTTCCTAACAGTCATACCTTTGTAGCGTCTGATGGCCATATATTGAGCTGTAGGTGTCGAAATTGGATGAAACTGGTGTCTCATTAAAGCTAATATCCATATCTACAAGTTTCATGGAGACAATGAATCCTAATTATTGCATTAAGAGGGTCAAATAGGCATAATACGCTAAATGCTAAGCATGCTACGAGTTAAAACGACTTGTGAATGTGCTAGTGGATAACCAAGCACCTTAGCTAATTTAAGAAGCGTTCGGTGAAGCTAATCAAGCGTCTATTCAGAATACGAACATTATGAAGGCTGGAGAAGTAATTTTTAATGAAGTATTAAGATATTCAAAGTCCAAGCTTGGCCAGAAAATAAGGTACCATTCTCAATAATGTCCTGAAGCATCCAATACTGTAATAGACGAACACACAAGCTTCAGCAATTCTAATAGAAGAAAGAGAAGACAAGCATGAATAAAAACAGAAGTACAAATGCTACAAAACCAAAAACACTGAAGATTGAAGTCAAGCGCCTGCTGCCGATAAGCAAGCGCCCGAAATGTCGTATTTCGTGGTACGCTTGTCGAAATGAAGTGATCTTGGTTTTTATAGAAAGATAAGATAAATACCTACAGGTTTCCTGCAGAAGTCGAGATCTGAACCAATCCCGATCTGTGTGAAATTCCTTCTTCAAGTTTGAGATGTAGTACTGTTCGTGACAATCAGAACATGCAAGCGTCTGGTGACAATTTCTGAAGCTTTAGGTGTTCAAAAGAATCGATCTTGGTATCGTTGGAAGGCTTCGAGAAATATCCGCAGCTCTCATGAAGAGGTCGAGAGCGAAATCGATCTCTATCTTTGTCAAATTGCATCCGTAAGTTGGTGACGTGATGTTTGTAGAGTCTGATGGCCATATATTGAGCTGTAGGTGTCCGAATTGGATGAAACCAGTGTCTTATTAAAGCTAATATTCATATCTAGAAGTTTCATGAAGACATCGAATCCTAATTCATGCATTAAGAGTGTCAAAGAAGCAAAATATGTTAACTGCTAAGAATGCTACGAGTTAAACAGCGTTGTGAATGTGTCCAGAGGATAACCAAGCGCCTTAGCCAATTTAAGAAGCGTCCGGTGAATCTAATCAAGCTTCTATTCAGAATACAAACAGTATGAAGGCTGGAGAAGTAATTTTGAATGAACTATTAAGATATTGAAAGTCCAAGCTTGACCAGAAAATAAGGTACCCTTTTCTATAAAGTCCTGAAGCATGAAGTACTGTAATAGAAGAAGAAAAAAGCTTCAGCAATTCTAATAGAAGAAAGATGAGACAAGCGTGAATAAAGACTAAAGTACAAAAGCTGCAAAAGCAAAAACACTGAAGATTGAAGTCAAGCGCCTGCTGCCGATAATCAAGCGCCCGAAACGTCGTATTTTGAGTTACGCTCGTCGAAATTAAATGATCTTTGTTTTTTTAAGAAAGATAAGAGAAATACCTACATGTTTCCTGGAGAAGTCGAGATCTGAACCAATCTCTATCTGAGTGAAATTCCTTCTTCAAGATCTAGATGTGATACTGTTCGTGACAATCGGAACATGCAAGCGTCTGCTGACAATTTCTGGAGCTTTAGGTGTTTAAAAGCATCAATCTTGATATCGTTGGAAGTCTTAAAAATAACTGTAACTCTCATGAAGACGCCAAGATTGAAATCGATCTCTATCTTTGTCAAATTACATCCGTAAGTTTTTGACGTGATATTGTTCCTAACAGTCATACCTTTGTAGCGTCTGATGGCCATATATTGAGCTGTAGGTGTCGAAATTGGATGAAACTGGTGTCTCATTAAAGCTAATATCCATATCTACAAGTTTCATGGAGACAATGAATCCTAATTCTTGCATTAAGAGGGTCAAATAAGCATAATACGCTAAATGCTAAGCATGCTACGAGTTAAAAGCCTTGTGAATGTGCCAGTGGATAACCAAGCTCCTTAGCTAATTTAAGAAGCGTCCGGTGAAGCTAATCAAGCGTCTATTCAGAATACAAACATTATGAAGGCTGGAGAAGTAATTTTTAATGAAGTATTAAGATATTCAAAGTCCAAGCTTGGCCAGAAAATAAGGTACCATTTTCTATAATGTCCTGAAGCATCCAATACTGTAATAGACGAACACAAAAGCTTCAGCAATTCTAATAGAAGAAAGAGAAGACAAGCATGAATAAAAACAGAAGTACAAATGCTACAAAACCAAAAACACTGAAGATTGAAGTCAAGCGCCTGCTGCCGATAATCAAGCGTCCGAAATGTCGTATTTTGTGGTACGCTTGTCGAAATGAAGTGATCTTGGTTTTGTTAGAAAGATAAGATAAATACCTACAGGTTTCCTGCAGAAGTCGAGATCTGAACCAATCCCGATCTGTGTGAAATTCCTTCTTCAAGTTTGAGATGTGGTACTGTTCGTGACAATCAGAACATGCAAGCGTCTGGTGACAATTTCTGAAGCTTTAGGTGTTCAAAAGAATCGATCTTGGTATCGTTGGAAGGCTTCGAGAAATATCCGCAGCTCTCATGAAGAGGTCGAGAGCGAAATCGATCTCTATCTTTGTCAAATTGCATCTGTAAGTTGGTGACGTGATGTTTGTAGCGTCTTATGGCCATATATTGAACTGTAGGTGTCCGAATTTGAGGAAACCAGTGTCTCATTAAAGCTAATATCCATATCTAGAAGTTTCATGAAGACATCGAATCCTAATTCATGCATTAAGAGTGTCAAAGAAGCAAAATATGTTAACTGCTAAGAATGCTACGAGTTAAACAGCATTGTGAATGTGTCCAGAGGATAACCAAGCGCCTTAGCCAATTTAAGAAGCGTCCGGTGAATCTAATCAAGCTTCTATTTACAATACAAACAGTATGAAGGCTGGAGAAGTAATTTTGAATGAAGTATTAAGATATTGAAAGTCCAAGCTTGACCAGAAAATATGGTACCCTTTTCTATAAAGTCCTGAAGCATGAAGTACTGTAATAGAAGAAGAAAAAAGCTTCAGCCATTCTAATAGAAGAAAGATGAGACAAGCGTGAATAAAGACTAAAGTACAAAAGCTGCAAAAGCAAAAACACTGAAGATTGAAGTCAAGCGCCTGCTGCCGATAATCAAGCGCCCGAAACGTCGTATTTTGAGTTACGCTCGTCGAAATTAAATGATCTTTGTTTTTTTAAGAAAGATAAGAGAAATACCTACATGTTTCCTGGAGAAGTCGAGATCTGAACCAATCTCTATCTGAGTGAAATTCCTTCTTCAAGATCTAGATGTGATACTGTTCGTGACAATCGGAACATGCAAGCGTCTGCTGACAATTTCTGGAGCTTTAGGTGTTTAAAAGCATCAATCTTGATATCGTTGGAAGTCTTAAAAATAACTGTAACTCTCATGAAGACGCCAAGATTGAAATCGATCTCTATCTTTGTCAAATTGCATCCGTAAGTTTTTGACGTGATATTGTTCCTAACAGTCATACCTTTGTAGCATCTGATGGCCATATATTGAGCTGTAGGTGTCGAATTGGATGAAACTGGTGTCTCATTAAAGCTAATATCCATATCTACAAGTTTCATGGAGACATCGAATCCTAATTCTTGCATTAAGAGGGTCAAATAAGCATAATACGCTAAATGCTAAGCATGCTACGAGTTAAACAGCCTTGTGAATGTGCCAGTGGATAACCAAGCTCCTTAGCTAATTTAAGAAGCGTCCGGTGAAGCTAATCAAGCGTCTATTCAGAATACAAACATTATGAAGGCTGGAGAAGTAATTTTTAATGAAGTATTAAGATATTCAAAGTCCAAGCTTGACCAGAAAATAAGGTACCATTTTCTATAATGTCCTGAAGCATCCAATACTGTAATAGAAGAACACAAAAGCTTCAGCAATTCTAATAGAAGAAAGAGAAGACAAGCATGAATAAAAACAGAAGTACAAATGCTACAAAACCAAAAACACTGAAGATTGAAGTCAAGCGCCTGCTGCCGATAATCAAGCGTCCGAAATGTCGTATTTTGTGGTACGCTTGTCGAAATGAAGTGATCTTGGTTTTGTTTGAAAGATAAGATAAATACCTACAGGTTTCCTGCAGAAGTCGAGATCTGAACCAATCCCGATCTCTGTGAAATTCCTTCTTCAAGTTTGAGATGTGGTACTGTTCGTGACAATCAGAACATGCAAGCGTCTGGTGACAATTTCTGGAGCTTTAGGTGTTCAAAAGCATCGATCTTGGTATCGTTGGAAGGCTTAGAGAAATATCCGCAACTCTCATGAAGAGGTCAAGAGCGAAATCGATCTCTATCTTTGTCAAATTGCATCCGTAAGTTGGTGACGTGATGTTTGTAGAGTCTGATGGCCATATATTGAGCTGTAGGTGTCCGAATTGGATGAAACCAGTGTCTCATTAAAGCTAATATTCATATCTAGAAGTTTCATGAAGACATCGAATCCTAATTCATGCATTAAGAGTGTCAAAGAAGCAAAATATGTTAACTGCTAAGAATGCTACGAGTTAAACAGCGTTGTGAATGTGTCCAGAGGATAACCAAGCGCCTTAGCCAATTTAAGAAGCGTCCGGTGAATCTAATCAAGCTTCTATTCAGAATACAAACAGTATGAAGGCTGGAGAAGTAATTTTGAATGAACTATTAAGATATTGAAAGTCCAAGCTTGACCAGAAAATAAGGTACCCTTTTCTATAAAGTCCTGAAGCATGAAGTACTGTAATAGAAGTAGAAAAAAGCTTCAGCAATTCTAATAGAAGAAAGATGAGACAAGCGTGAATAAAGACTAAAGTACAAAAGCTGCAAAAGCAAAAACACTGAAGATTGAAGTCAAGCGCCTGCTGCCGATAATCAAGCGCCCGAAACGTCGTATTTTGAGTTACGCTCGTCGAAATTAAATGATCTTTGTTTTTTTAAGAAAGATAAGAGAAATACCTACATGTTTCCTGGAGAAGTCGAGATCTGAACCAATCTCTATCTGAGTGAAATTCCTTCTTCAAGATCTAGATGTGATACTGTTCGTGACAATCGGAACATGCAAGCGTCTGCTGACAATTTCTGGAGCTTTAGGTGTTTAAAAGCATCAATCTTGATATCGTTGGAAGTCTTAAAAATAACTGTAACTCTCATGAAGACGCCAAGATTGAAATCGATCTCTATCTTTGTCAAATTACATCCGTAAGTTTTTGACGTGATATTGTTCCTAACAGTCATACCTTTGTAGCATGTGATGGCCATATATTGAGCTGTAGGTGTCGAAATTGGATGAAACTGGTGTCTCATTAAAGCTAATATCCATATCTACAAGTTTCGTGGAGACAACGAATCCTAATTCTTGCATTAAGAGGGTCAAATAAGCATAATACGCTAAATGCTAAGCATGCTACGAGTTAAAAGCCTTGTGAATGTGCCAGTGGATAACCAAGCTCCTTAGCTAATTTAAGAAGCGTCCGGTGAAGCTAATCAAGCGTCTATTCAGAATACAAACATTATGAAGGCTGGAGAAGTAATTTTTAATGAAGTATTAAGATATTCAAAGTCCAAGCTTGGCCAGAAAATAAGGTACCATTCTCTATAATGTCCTGAAGCATCCAATACTGTAATAGACGAACACACAAGCTTCAGCAATTCTAATAGAAGAAAGAGAAGACAAGCATGAATAAAAACAGAAGTACAAATGCTACAAAACCAAAAACACTGAAGATTGAAGTCAAGCGCCTGCTGCCGATAATCAAGCGTCCGAAATGTCGTATTTTGTGGTACGCTTGTCGAAATGAAGTGATCTTGGTTTTGTTAGAAAGATAAGATAAATACCTACAGGTTTCCTGCAGAAGTCGAGATCTGAACCAATCCCGATCTGTGTGAAATTCCTTCTTCAAGTTTGAGATGTGGTACTGTTCGTGACAATCAGAACATGCAAGCGTCTGGTGACAATTTCTGGAGCTTTAGGTGTTCAAAAGCATCGATCTTGGTATCGTTGGAAGGCTTAGAGAAATATCCGCAACTCTCATGAAGAGGTCAAGAGCGAAATCGATCTCTATCTTTGTCAAATTGCATCCGTAAGTTGGTGACGTGATGTTTGTAGAGTCTGATGGCCATATATTGAGCTGTAGGTGTCCGAATTGGATGAAACCAGTGTCTCATTAAAGCTAATATTCATATCTAGAAGTTTCATGAAGACATCGAATCCTAATTCATGCATTAAGAGTGTCAAAGAAGCAAAATATGTTAACTGCTAAGAATGCTACGAGTTAAACAGCGTTGTGAATGTGTCCAGAGGATAACCAAGCGCCTTAGCCAATTTAAGAAGCGTCCGGTGAATCTAATCAAGCTTCTATTCAGAATACAAACAGTATGAAGGCTGGAGAAGTAATTTTGAATGAACTATTAAGATATTGAAAGTCCAAGCTTGACCAGAAAATAAGGTACCCTTTTCTATAAAGTCCTGAAGCATGAAGTACTGTAATAGAAGAAGAAAAAAGCTTCAGCAATTCTAATAGAAGAAAGATGAGACAAGCGTGAATAAAGACTAAAGTACAAAAGCTGCAAAAGCAAAAACACTGAAGATTGAAGTCAAGCGCCTGCTGCCGATAATCAAGCGCCCGAAACGTCGTATTTTGAGTTACGCTCGTCGAAATTAAATGATCTTTGTTTTTTTAAGAAAGATAAGAGAAATACCTACATGTTTCCTGGAGAAGTCGAGATCTGAACCAATCTCTATCTGAGTGAAATTCCTTCTTCAAGATCTAGATGTGATACTGTTCGTGACAATCGGAACATGCAAGCGTCTGCTGACAATTTCTGGAGCTTTAGGTGTTTAAAAGCATCAATCTTGATATCGTTGGAAGTCTTAAAAATAACTGTAACTCTCATGAAGACGCCAAGATTGAAATCGATCTCTATCTTTGTCAAATTGCATCCGTAAGTTTTTGACGTGATATTGTTCCTAACAGTCATACCTTTGTAGCGTCTGATGGCCATACATTGAGCTGTAGGTGTCGAATTGGATGAAACTGGTGTCTCATTAAAGCTAATATCCATATCTACAAGTTTCATGGAGACAACGAATCCTAATTCTTGCATTAAGAGGGTCAAATAAGCATAATACGCTAAATGCTAAGCATGCTACGAGTTAAAACGCCTTGTGAATGTGCCAGCGGATAACCAAGCTCCTTAGCTAATTTAAGAAGCGTCCGGTGAAGCTAATCAAGCGTCTATTCAGAATACAAACATTATGAAGGCTGGAGAAGTAATTTTTAATGAAGTATTAAGATATTCAAAGTCCAAGCTTGACCAGAAAATAAAGTACCATTTTCTATAATGTCCTGAAGCATCCAATACTGTAATAGAAGAACACAAAAGCTTCAGCAATTCTAATAGAAGAAAGAGAAGACAAGCATGAATAAAAAAGAAGTACAAATGCTACAAAACCAAAAACACTGAAGATTGAAGTCAAGCGCCTGCTGCCAATAATCAAGCGTCCGAAATGTCGTATTTTGTGGTACGCTAGTCGAAATGAAGTGTCTTGGTTTTGTTTGAAAGATAAGATAAATACCTACAGGTTTCCTGCAGAAGTCGAGATCTGAACCAATCCCGATCTCTGTGAAATTCCTTCTTCAAGTTTGAGATGTGGTACTGTTCGTGACAATCAGAACATGCAAGCGTCTGGTGACAATTTCTGGAGCTTTAGGTGTTCAAAAGCATCGATCTTGGTATCGTTGGAAGGCTTAGAGAAATATCCGCAACTCTCATGAAGAGGTCAAGAGCGAAATCGATCTCTATCTTTGTCAAATTGCATCCGTAAGTTGGTGACGTGATGTTTGTAGAGTCTGATGGCCATATATTGAGCTGTAGGTGTCCGAATTGGATGAAACCAGTGTCTCATTAAAGCTAATATTCATATCTAGAAGTTTCATGAAGACATCGAATCCTAATTCATGCATTAAGAGTGTCAAAGAAGCAAAATATGTTAACTGCTAAGAATGCTACGAGTTAAACAGCGTTGTGAATGTGTCCAGAGGATAACCAAGCGCCTTAGCCAATTTAAGAAGCGTCCGGTGAATCTAATCAAGCTTCTATTCAGAATACAAACAGTATGAAGGCTGGAGAAGTAATTTTGAATGAACTATTAAGATATTGAAAGTCCAAGCTTGACCAGAAAATAAGGTACCCTTTTCAATAAAGTCCTGAAGCATGAAGTACTGTAATAGAAGTAGAAAAAAGCTTCAGCAATTCTAATAGAAGAAAGATGAGACAAGCGTGAATAAAGACTAAAGTACAAAAGCTGCAAAAGCAAAAACACTGAAGATTGAAGTCAAGCGCCTGCTGCCGATAATCAAGCGCCCGAAACGTCGTATTTTGAGTTACGCTCGTCGAAATTAAATGATCTTTGTTTTTTTAAGAAAGATAAGAGAAATACCTACATGTTTCCTGGAGAAGTCGAGATCTGAACCAATCTCTATCTGAGTGAAATTCCTTCTTCAAGATCTAGATGTGATACTGTTCGTGACAATCGGAACATGCAAGCGTCTGCTGACAATTTCTGGAGCTTTAGGTGTTTAAAAGCATCAATCTTGATATCGTTGGAAGTCTTAAAAATAACTGTAACTCTCATGAAGACGCCAAGATTGAAATCGATCTCTATCTTTGTCAAATTGCATCCGTAAGTTTTTGACGTGATATTGTTCCTAACAGTCATACCTTTGTAGCATCTGATGGCCATACATTGAGCTGTAGGTGTCTGAATTGGATGAAACCGGTGTCTCATTAAAGCTAATATCCATATCTACAAGTTTCATGGAGACATCGAATCCTAATTCTTGCATTAAGAGGGTCAAATAAGTATAATACGCTAAATGCTAAGCATGCTACGAGTTAAACAGCCTTGTGAACATGCCAGAGGTTGACCAAGCTCCTTAGCTAATTTAAGAAGCGTCCTGTGAAGCTAATCAAGCGTCTATTCATAATACAAACATTATGAAGGCTGGAGAAGTAATTTTTAATGAAGTATTAAGATATTCAAAGTCCAAGCTTGACTCAGAAAATAAAGTACCATTTTCTATAATGTCCTGAAGCATCCAATACTGTAATAGAAGAACACAAAAGCTTCAGCAATTCTAATAGAAGAAAGAGAAGACAAGCATGAATAAAAAAGAAGTACAAATGCTACAAAACCAAAAACACTGAAGATTGAAGTCAAGCGCCTGCTGCCAATAATCAAGCGTCCGAAATGTCGTATTTTGTGGTACGCTAGTCGAAATGAAGTGGTCTTGGTTTTGTTTGAAAAATAAGATAAATACCTACAGGTTTCCTGCAGAAGTCGAGATCTGAACCAATCCCGATCTCTGTGAAATTCCTTCTTCAAGTTTGAGATGTGGTACTGTTCGTGACAATCAGAACATGCAAGCGTCTGGTGACACTTTCTGGAGCTTTAGGTGTTCAAAAGCATCGATCTTGGTATCGTTGGAAGGCTTAGAGAAATATCCTCAACTCTCATGAAGAGGTCAAGAGCGAAATCGATCTCTATCTTTGTCAAATTAAATCCGTAAGTTGGTGACGTGATGTTTGTAGAGTCTGATGGCCATATATTGAGCTGTAGGTGTCCGAATTGGATGAAACCAGTGTCTCATTAAAGCTAATATTCATATCTAGAAGTTTCATGAAGACATCGAATCCTAATTCATGCATTAAGAGTGTCAAAGAAGCAAAATATGTTAACTTCTAAGAATGCTACGAGTTAAACAGCGTTGTGAATGTGTCCAGAGGATAACCAAGCGCCTTAGCCAATTTAAGAAGCGTCCGGTGAATCTAATCAAGCTTCTATTCAGAATACAAACAGTATGAAGGCTGAGAAGTAATTTTGAATGAACTATTAAGATATTGAAAGTCCAAGCTTGACCAGAAAATAAGGTACCCTTTTCAATAAAGTCCTGAAGCATGAAGTACTGTAATAGAAGTAGAAAAAAGCTTCAGCAATTCTAATAGAAGAAAGATGAGACAAGCGTGAATAAAGACTAAAGTACAAAAGCTGCAAAAGCAAAAACACTGAAGATTGAAGTCAAGCGCCTGCTGCCGATAATCAAGCGCCCGAAACGTCGTATTTTTGAGTTACGCTCGTCGAAATTAAATGATCTTTGTTTTTTTAAGAAAGATAAGAGAAATACCTACATGTTTCCTGGAGAAGTCGAGATCTGAACCAATCTCTATCTGAGTGAAATTCCTTCTTCAAGATCTTGATGTGATACTGTTCGTGACAATCGGAACATGCAAGCGTCTGCTGACAATTTCTGGAGCTTTAGGTGTTTAAAATCATCAATCTTGATATCGTTGGAAGTCTTAAAAATAACTGTAACTCTCATGAAGACGCCAAGATTGAAATCGATCTCTATCTTCGTCAAATTACTTCCGTAAGTTTTTGACGTGATATTGTTCCTAACAGTCATACCTTTGTAGCGTGTGATGGCCATATATTGAGCTGTAGGTGTCGAAATTGGACGAAACTGGTGTCTCGTTAAAGCTAATATCCATATCTACAAGTTTCGTGGAGACAACGAATCCTAATTCTTGCATTAAGTGGGTCCAATAGGCATAATACGCTAAATGCTAAGCATGCTACGAGTTAAAACGCCTTGTGAATGTGCCAGTGGATAACCAAGCTCCTTAGCTTTTTTAAGAAGCGTCCGGTGAAGCTAATCAAGCGTCTATTCAGAATACGAACATTATGAAGGCTGGAGAAGTAATTTTTAATGAAGTATTAAGATATTCAAAGTCCAAGCTTGGCCAGAAAATAAGGTACCATTCTCTATAATGTCCTAAAGCATCCAATACTGTAATAGACGAACACACAAGCTTCAGCAATTCTAATAGAAGAAAGAGAATACAAGCATGAATAAAAACAGAAGTACAAATGCTACAAAACCAAAAACACTGAAGATTGAAGTCAAGCGCCTGCTGCCGATAAGCAAGCGCCCGAAATGTCGTATTTTGTGGTACGCTTGTCGAAATGAAGTGATCTTGGTTTTGTTAGAAAGATAAGATAAATACCAACAGGTTTCCTGCAGAAGTCGAGATCTGAACCAATCCCGATCTGTGTGAAATTCCTTCTTCAAGTTTGAGATGTGGTACTGTTCGTGACAATCAGAACATGCAAGCATCTGGTGACAATTTCTGAAGCTTTAGGTGTTCAAAAGCATCGATCTTGGTATCGTTGGAAGGCTTAGAGAAATATCCTCAACTCTCATGAAGAGGTCAAGAGCGAAATCGATCTCTATCTTTGTCAAATTAAATCCGTAAGTTGGTGACGTGATGTTTGTAGAGTCTGATGGCCATATATTGAGCTGTAGGTGTCCGAATTGGATGAAACCAGTGTCTCATTAAAGCTAATATTCATATCTAGAAGTTTCATGAAGACATCGAATCCTAATTCATGCATTAAGAGTGTCAAAGAAGCAAAATATGTTAACTTCTAAGAATGCTACGAGTTAAACAGCGTTGTGAATGTGTCCAGAGGATAACCAACCGTCTTAGCCAATTTAAGAAGCGTCCGGTGAATCTAATCAAGCTTCTATTCAGAATACAAACAGTATGAAGGCTGGAGAAGTAATTTTGAATGAAGTATTAAGATATTGAAAGTCCAAGCTTGACCAGAAAATAAGGTACCCTTTTCAATAAAGTCCTGAAGCATGAAGTACTGTAATAGAAGAAGAAAAAAGCTTCAGCAATTCTAATAGAAGAAAGATGAGACAAGCGTGAATAAAGACAAAAGTACAAAAGCTGCAAAAGCAAAAACACTGAAGATTGAAGTCAAGCGCCTGCTGCCGATAATCAAGCGCCCGAACGTCGTATTTTGAGTTACGCTCGTCGAAATTAAATGATCTTTGTTTTTTTAAGAAGATAAGAGAAATACCTACATGTTTCCTGGAGAAGTCGAGATCTGAACCAATCTCTATCTGAGTGAAATTCTTCTTCAAGCTCTAGATGTGATACTGTTCGTGACAATCGGAACATGCAAGCGTCTGCTGACAATTTCTGGAGCTTTAGGGTTTAAAATGCATCATATTGAATCGTTGGAAGGCTTAGAAATAACTATAACTCTCATGAAGACGCCAAGATTGAAATCGATCTCTATCTTTGTCAAATTGCATCCGTAAGTTTTTGACGTGATATTGTTCCTAACAGTCATACCTTGTAGCGTCTGATGGCCATATATTGAGCTGTAGGTGTCGAATTGGATGAAACCGGTGTCTATTAAAGCTAATATCCATATCTACAAGTTTCATGGAGACAACGAATCCTAATTCTTGCATTAAGTGGTCAAATAGGCATAATACGCTAAATGCTAAGCATGCTACGAGTTAAAACAGCCTTGTGAATGTGCCAGTGGATAACCAAGCTCCTTAGCTAATTTAAGAAGCGTCCTGTGAAGCTAATCAAGCGTCTATTCAGAATACAAACATTATGAAGGCTGGAGAAGTAATTTTTA